>VYZT01026600.1:72646-104208 GCA_013400735.1 Pomatostomus ruficeps
AAAAAAGGTAGGAAGGTCTGCATTGAGCTGAGTCATAAAATCCATGCAAATACAGGGCCAGGCAGAGCTGTTGGCACTTGTAGGAAGAACCATTTGCCTGGTCAGGGATACTCTGCAGGAGGGGGCTGAACACACACTGCTGTGTGGGAAAGACTCCTACAACTCCCAATGACACCCAGTGTACCTGGCGCTGACAGCAAAGGTATTTGTAAGAGCTTCTGTGTACTAACAAATCACCTAATCAGGAATAACTGAAAGCACAACTGTGCACTCTAAAGAAAGAATGGAATTCATATCATTATCGGTTTTACAGAATATTACATACATCTGGATTATCCTACCTGCAGTTTTAAATGTAGACTTGTAAGAGCAAGAGTTTCATGCAGTCAGAATCTGAAAGGAAACAGCTACCCAGGGCTGTTGATACAAATCTTGTATTTCAGGATTAAAAAACCCTTCTTCCCAGTTTCGCAAACTTAAATCATTACAGGGGAAACAGAACAATTGCTTATCTTACTTTCACACATAAGTAAGGACTTCTGATAGCTCCTGGTGACTGATATTATACACCTGTGGAAGCTGGATTTAAAGCTTAGTGCAGCTTGAATATTTGGAGGTTTTTTCCTATTTTCTACTTTCTTATGCTGGGAAGCAGGAGGGAAAAATCCCTTTGGCTTATTCTAGATATAAATGTTTAACATCAGGGTATTTTGGAAAACTTTAAACATATATAGAGTGTGGCACTGATGAAGGAAATAGGTGAATAGCCTGTTGAAAAATGTTAGGATTATTTCTATGTAGCAACAGTGCAAGAGAAAGCATTTCCCCAAACTTCTAGGTCTAGTGTCTGCTTTTTGTAGCTGCTTATGGATCTGTGATAAAATCTTTGTCTGACTATTAAATCTTAATCCTATCTGTAGATGTGTGTAATTTTTGGATGGTGCTAAAAATGTAAAGAACATTTCTCTGCCCATGACAGGAGGTTTGGAACTAGATGATCTTTAAGGTTCCTTCCAACCCATTCATTCTGTGATTCTAATGTAGAAAAAGGTTTACAAAATTAATGGTTCTGTGTTTTCCATCATATGGGGGAAAGAGATCATGTGAACGGGGACACATTCAAATATAAAATATGGATAAATAGTCTCGATCAGAAATCATATTTTCATAATATTCTTGTAGGATACAGAAATACCACATCAAAAATATTTCATTTTGACCTTCTGATGTCCTGTGGTGGTGTTTTGAGAGGGAGCTAGAGAGCTATAGGCAATCGTGGGTGTATTTGTGATTGTTCCATTCTAATTGTATATTGAACTGGAAAAGTAAAAGCAGGACAGAAATTAAGTAAAGGGGGAAAAAAGTTTACCTTCCCTCAGTTCTAAATAGAGATATATTGACACCGCAAAACCTTCTTTGCTGGCAGCAAGTTTAGTCAATGATGGAAAGGTGTTTTTATTGGACAGCTGGGAAGGGAAGCCCTGGACAGAGTGGGTCTGACCAATGATCTGAGATGACACTTCCAAAGGGATCACTCCTGTTCCTAGCTGAAGCAACTTAACAGGCAGGTACCCCCTCCTGCCCTGGTCCATGCAGTGTTATCTTTTGTCTCCAGGGCTGTGCAGCTGACGTGCCTCCTATGTACATCATTGTGATGAGGGGCATGGGGAGAGGGTGATATAAAACACCCTCTGCATTTATCACTTGATAATGCATTTTAACCATTTGGTAGTGTATTAGGATATCTTTTTTTCCCAGCCACTTGCATTTATTTAGTAACAAAGCTTTTTTTCTTAAATCAATACTGGGCAAAAGAATAGAAGTAAAACCCTTCTTAAAATTCACTTGTCTTAAATGAAAAAATAATCAGTCTGAAAAACAAATATTTTGCAGGCAAATGTATAATTTACTTTCCTTCTACCAAACCTGCAGAAGGTATTTCACATAACTAATTAGTGCTCACAAGAAAGGGGAACGTTTTGATTTTATTTGTTTGCTCCTATTCCCATGATTCTGGCTTAGTTGTTTGAGAGAGGAAGCTGACAAAACAAAAGTGATATTAAAGGAAACAATGCTTTCTATATTATTATTTATACTGAAAATAAGTTGAAAGTAATGTAACATAAAATTATGTGGCTTTTTAAAAAAGAGTTCACTGAAGATGCATCTGTAATGATACGTCCTGGGTTTTTGCACAGCCTGTGAAGTTTTATATCAAACATCTAATAATGTACCTATTGGAGAGGCACGAGTATAATTTAGGAAACCCTAAATATTCCCAGCACACCACTGAAAATAGTGTAAAGAAATGCTTTTTTTCCTGGTTTAATTTCCAGCATATCTGTTTGCAGGAACTGTGCACTACTTCATTATGTATAAATACATTATTTTTCCTTACAGACAATCACAACATAACACATAGAGGCTGCAAACCTTAACTATACCTAAATAAATAGTCCCATAAGGACTTTCTATGGAGACTGTATTTTCTGATATTCAAAAACACATTCTCCTGCTCTTTTGTTAGTTCTCTAATTTCATTTTCACCTAAAAATACGGGACAAGGAACCAAGCCAGATCCTCACACATTAGGAAACCCATACATGCCCACAGTATGTGGAATTATTGGCTCAGAAAGTCACAAGAAAGGTGTCCAGCCATTAACTTTTCATTTGTTGTATCAGGATTTGATGCCAATCCAAATGTATCAGGCATGAATTGTAACTTCAGAGTTACCTTTACTTCTTTAATGCACTGCTTAATATTTTGTCCTCAATACCACAAGGTTATTTCATACACTGCACCAAAAAAAATAAATCAGTTCAGTGTTAGACAAAATGCAAATCTGAAGAACCAAGTCAAGGATTTTATTTTATTTCAATTGAAAAAACTGTTGTTTTGCACATTGGACAATTACAGCCACAAATGGATGCATGATATAAACCACAGACATCAAGGAGGGAAGATGATCCCTGCATGAAAGGAGTTTACAATTACTTTGCTTATCTGCTATACTGGTGTCTGGCATAAAGATGAAGTACCAATTATAAAAGACTTAAAAGTCTTGAAAGAATGAGGAGGAATAGGTCTCCCTGGTGGTACCTGGAGCCTTGTTTCTAAGGTTAGGGAAATTTAAATCTGTCTGCTGACTTCTGTCCTCATAACCTAATTTCTAATTAATTCCTAATAGCATCCTAGCACTGTGAAGTGGTGCATATGGTAATAAGCTGGAACCTCAAATTAAAAATATGTACAATGTGAGGAGAGACTATACAAATTGAAATTCCATCATTTTAAAATGATTTGAGGAAGGCAGTGGTGTAATTAAAGTACTTACATTTTTGAATAGGATAAACGAGGTCAACTCAAGTTGCTATGTACACTGCAGAAAAACAAAAAATGAATTTGTTAGTTAAATACAAAATGAACTTGCAGCAGGTGTTTCTACCTACTTTTTCATGTACAGAGTTATAGTGAAATAGTAGCTGTATCAAACACAGGAAAAATTCAACAAAGAACTTAAAAAAAAAAAGATACAAGCAATAGTCTATAGAAGGAACCTGGAAGTATTATTTTCAGGTGCCTGAATTACAGCCATTAAAAAAATTATTTTTCCAGCTCTCACTCTGCCTTTAGTTTCCATAAATTAATAACACACCTTCTGGCAGAAATAAAACTATGTTGCACACTTGCCTCTGAAAACAGAGGTGGAACGCATCTTTTGAGCCACACAAATAAATCCAGGTTCTCAATATCCTGACTCTAATAACAGTCTGTGAAAGCAGGTGTTTGTTTCAAGCATTCCTGTTTATTTTACACTAAAGTCATATAATGCGTTAATGCCCACTTGAAAAGATTTAGAAGACTAGATACAGTTTTCTCCAGAAGTGATGGCAATTTTCATGGAAGAGTGTAATTTTCAGTACAGAAGAAAGAACAAATCTGTGCTTTAATGACCAAGTAGATATTGAGATTAAATGCAGCAGGTCAGTAAGGCCTGCCTGGATTTCAAACAAACAGCTCACAAACTAAGATTTTAACAGTAGAGTGAACTTGCATTGACTTTGCCACTGTCCCTGCACAACACAGCAGGAAATGTTCCCTTTGGCTCAGACACCCCACTTTGTACCTCTACTACCCAACAGATACACTAAACAACAAGTTCAGCAAATAGTAAACATCAAACACTGTTCAGCAACTGTTTTCCAGTTTTATCTAACCCTAAGTCAGCTTTTTCCATGCAATTAGGTCATGTGAGAATGGAAGCAATGCCAACAGCAGCTGCTTTATGTAACTCCCTTCAGATCTTTCCCAAGGTGAAGAGTTTTGCCCGTCATACCTCAGAGAATGGATAATGGTGCTTCTTCAGGAGTTTGAGCCCTGTGGTCAGACACCCATGTTGTAGCATTGCCTCTGTCATTGCTGGCCTTCCATATCATAGCCAGCACTGCTGAAATACAGAGACCTTTCAAATGACAACTCCCTTGAGTCCTTCTCTGAAGGACTCCTCTTTCCCAAGATGAGTGATTATGTTCTGACATGCAGCGCACTTGGCATACACATAATGCTTATATTAATATAGAGGCCAAAAGAAAAATTCAAACTATTCAATTGAAAATTAAGTTCTTAAACTTTCCAGTTTTCCCTCAGAGGGGCAAGTCAAGATGTTCTGTTGCCTGAAGGAGACCAAGAGCACCCCTGCGCTTTCTTTGTTTTATTCCTCTAAACAATTCCTATCCTACATATCTTAAAAGTCATTTCAAACAAAACATGAATACCCAAAGGCATAGCTGAGCTTCTGTGTCAGAGAGCTCTGCTCAGGCCATGCCCTCACACAGTACTAACTATATTCCTCAGGCAGCTCCTGTGTCACCAAAGAGCAAGTATTTCTTCAGTGTATGATTGATACCTGGCTCAGAACATTTCACCCCAGCATAGCTGCTGCTGAGTCTTCATCCTTGAAGAGACTCAAAAGTTGTCTGGAAATGGCTCGAGGAGACAACCACCTTCTGCCTCACCCATTCTGCCATTCAGTAAGGGCTCATAGTGTAACTATTAAAGGCTTAATAGGCTTTAACAGGGTACATGGAGCACTTTATACTGGATTTCCACCCATAGATTATATGTTTCCTCATTTATCAGGGCCTTAACTTGTATCTTTCTTTTCCATTTGAATCTTCACAGCACCCGAGCTGTCTACAAGGCACATCTGGGTTGTGTGAATGAAATGATCATGCACATAGAGACCACCTCAGGTTTAAGAATCCCCATATGGAGCTAGGCACCTTGACTCCTTGAGTGATAATTTTCTAGTCATTATTCTGATGGATACTATTCTTCAGGTTTCTTTGTGAGAATTTTTTTATGTGTAAGCAATTTCACCTTTATTTGCAAATTTTATTTTAAGTTCCTAAGAACAGCAGGAGGCCAAACAAGAATAAAGGTCTAATGGTACCTTTGCATACATCTGGACAAGCTGATTCTGTGTCATCTGACCCCTAAATGGGATCTTTTTCTAGCTCTCCAGAAGATAAAAAAATCTTCCCTTTGCCTACCAAAACCACTCTGTGAACAAGGATTTTATGTTAAACCTTAAAGATCATCTCATTTCACCTCCCTGCCTTGGGCAGGGATACCTTTCACTAGACAAGGTTGCTTAGAGCTGCATCCAGCCTGGCCTTGAACAATTCCAGGGATGAGGTGTCTGCAATGTGCCACAGATGTGAGCCCCTCACTTTTGGCTGCCCCCCTCGTTCTGTGTTTCAGGGATGCAGAGCAATATCACCTCTCTGGCACAACTTGGCAGAGCAACCAGCAGGTCAGCACACCCCAAGCAGGAGGTTTTGAATAGAGGAAAGTGAACATGAGGGCCAAAGGAGAGCCATGGACTAGCAGGGATTTTTTTGCAGGCTCTAAAATGTTCCTGTTCAGATGAAAATGGTAACACTGGCACTGTTTTCTTGCCCCGAAGTAGCTGATTTCATCTAAATGTTACACAGTCCTAGAGGAATTGGAAGGGTGAAAGCAGGAGGAAACTTCAAAAAAGAAAGATTTAGTATTTTCAGGATAGGGTTTATCGCTTTGTTCTACACCATTAATTATACATATCATGAATCTGATCTGACAGTTTTATATGCTTTGCATCTTAGGTGAATCTTTTCCCTGGGAGGGAGGAAAGAGAAATTAAAAACTTGCCAGGGTTAAGACTCAGGAGGAGGGCTCCCTTGTCAGGATATTACTATTTTTTTTAAAGTCTATACAGTTGCTGAACACAATTTTCAAATCAAAAATTTGTGTCTAAAACTCAGATCCTTAAACTCACACTACAGAAACTTAAATAAGAAGCTTGACGTAATGCTGAGCAGCCAGTAATCCCACTAATGCCAGGGAGCTGCTGAATGCTGTGCAGGCTGAAAAATCAAGCCAGAAAACTGCAGATACTACATTTTCAGGTTTTCGTAAAGATATACTTGTTGAAAATTCCCTGATGAGTTGGAGAATAGAGCTGTGGTTATCTTAAAGGAGGAAAAGGAAAATGGATAATTTAGATTTTGATGCTGAAATTGAAGTCTAGGAAAACTTCCTTCCTACCTAACATTCAATCTAAGTTTTAAAACTTTACCTGTAAAGTGGCTATATCATTTTTTCCTACCATTTTTGCTAAGCTCAGAAGGTCTCCAAGGGCCCAATTCCCTTACTATGTTTATGGAATGTATATGCTCAGACACTGCTTTGGTGTACACCAGAACAATACCACACCAGGCTAGGGAACACACATAAGGGCTAAATACCTATTCTTACAATCAGACTGTATTATTAGAAGTCCATCTTAGATGGTCACTTCCTTAGCCCCCCCCTCCCCATCCCTGCAGCCTGTCTTTGTTGGGTGCCCATCCCACACAACCAGGCCTGGTGGTGGCCCAGGCAGGCTCTATGTTCTACTGCCTTCTTCCACCCACATAACCACCAGTGGAATAATGTGGCTCCGTGATTTTGGTGAAAGGGTGGCTGTGGGCTTTGGATCCTTTGCTTAGGTTTGAACCTTAAAACCGAGGAGAATTTACCATCAAGACTTGGCTGAACACCTTCCTAGCACATCACAGAATGGCCCTGTCTCGGCCAGTTTTGAGCTTATTAATTTACAGGAGAGATTTTAGGCTTCCCAAATGTACCATCTATTAATAGGTAGCTTGATGATCAGCAGGCTCCTGCCCTGTAACTTTGATTTAAGTACATTTCCCTTTCCGCAGGAACTGCATGGGAGCTGCCCAGCTCCGTACCCCAGCTCCTGCTTTGCTGAGCCCACGGCTTTGCACGGGCAGCAGTCACTCCTCATAAGAGTTTGCACTTCTTCCCTGCACCCTGAAGCCTTGTTTTTGGAACATCTAACGCCAGCCTTCTGTGGCTGACCCTCGCTATATTTAACAAGTATCTTTTGTTTCAGCAGCTTTTCTGCTAATCTCACACTCGGGTGCGATCGCTGTTGACGAGGTGAGCCCCTTCGTGGAGCTGCTGCTGCAGAGGCCTCAGCTTAAATGGAAGTGGCAGCCCTTCAGCAGGGCCTAACGTACATTCTTTGACAGAATATAGATTCCCAAAGAGAAGTAATTCTTGCTGCTGTCATAAAACACTGCTTTTTTCAAACGTCAGCACCATATGGCACTGCCATCAATAGAGCAACTGCTACCACCATCTACTGGCAAGCGCATAGAATGGAAAGAATAGAGGGCGGGTATTGCCTTCGGGTGGCTCTCAGCAGGATAAAACCCAAGAAATATAGTGTATGATCATCGTTCATACATCACCAGCCAGCACCGCACTGGTGACAGCTCTCCAGTTGCACTGGTAGGGAAGAGCCTCAAGAGTCAGCTCCTAGGTAAAGCCTATTTGTTCCCTGCAGCCCATGGATGGCACTTGACTGTTCAGTTCTGCCTTGCAGCAAGAGAAAGCCTGGTTAATCTGCTCTCTGCACTGCTCTGACTGCGGAAACATCACTAGGATGTGGTGCCACAAGAGAGCAGCAAGGGCATCACATCCAAGTCCTTGAAACACGGAGTCCTGACACAAGACTTGTGTATCTGAGCAGAATTCAGGATAGATGGAGCTATCAGCTCCATGTCAGCATTACAAAGTAACTGGGAATTATGAAAGAGTTAAAAAAAGAGGAAAGATTGTGCTGTAGTACAAAGATTCACTGTGAATCTGATTCAAATATTATCAAATAAGAACACCTTCTTTTGCACCATTGGGAATTAAAGCAAACACTAGACAAAATGTACTGATTGAGAATGTTGATACTTCATAACAACTTTTCTGATTCAACTGTAAAACTGTTTTTCCTTAGAGAGATGATAGTGCAGTTGACTTAGAGATATTAAGCACAGATTCCTGGGGTTTTTTTGAACTTGAGTCTAAATGAACATGCAGGCAAACATCTTAGTTTAAGAAATCACAGTGTATTTCCCCATTTTTCACTGACACTGATTGAAAGATAATTGAGGGTCTTGGATTAGGTTCTAACATGAGGCAAATAAATTAATCCTTTTGTATTCAATAAATTTTGGTTGTGTTCTCTGCATAAATCAAGTCCAGAAGAGGCCTTAGCTAAAATATTTCATTCCAATTCTTTCACCTGACAATAAAAACAGAGCCAGATTGAGATGATTTTATGCTCATTTATAGACTATCACAAGGGATCATAAAGAAATGCACCAACACCTCTGTCAGAATCAGATATTCAGACTCATAACCAGACAAATCAGGACATGCTGAAGTCCCAAAGCCTTCACCCCACATTTCTTCCTGAGCAGTGCATGGGCCATCTCTGCTCAGGACAAATGACAGCACAAATCTTGTCTGCCTAGAACTGAAGACATATGACAAAGAGTTACTCTCTTGAAGAGACAATCCCTTTTGAGGCGGTGGTCAGCAACTTTCAGGCTTTCAGACAGTGATGCTGATTCATTACCCTTTAATCTTGACAATCTCCTGCTATCCTTTACCGGATAGAGGGCACAAACTACGGCTGAATGCCAAGGTGTAAAAACTGCTACGAACATAATGTAACACAGTGAAGTCCTGAGCCAAGATCTGTTGGACCAGCCAAATTGCATCCCAGTGAACTATTTGAAACAATGAAACCATCAGTTCTTCTAAGTTGTACCCTGCATCAGTGCCCAACACCAAATACTGCCAAGTCTTACTATATTTCACTTTAAGTAACCCAGGCACTTGGAAGACTACTCAGACTGCAGACCCCCTCTGCCTGTTTCCATCAGCTGAAAACTCAACTGTGCTCCCACAATTCACTGCGTTCCTTGAGAGACTATGATACTTTGTAGAAATTTCACCTAAAAAGTGGTGACCCAGTCCAAGTTCTGTACAGTCTCAAGAAACAGCCCCTTGAATTGTCATTCTGCTTCATTCAGGAGACAGTTCCCCTTTTCTTCCCTGGAGTGATATATTTCTTGAGAAACCCACCCTCAGGAGAGAGTTTTAATTGTTGCTTTTATGACTTGGGATGAAATGACCACTCAGATCTAAGATCATAAAACTCGGTGTTATGTGCCAAGGACAACTCTGTGCTATTATCCTAAAAGATATATGGAGTCCTAACTGCTGAGATCTGAATGCCAGCAAGACCCAGGCTTAAATTTGGAGAGTTCATCAGTTAAACAACCTAAACTGCTGCAGAGCTTGTGCTGTGAAGTGTCTGCTGCCCCTGCCTTGCCGCTCTGCTCCACCAGCCCCTCTGGTATTGCTGGTGGTTCTTGAACCTCGTTCAGACAGCTCTGTTACCAGTTTGTGTTTGATCAGTGCTCCCACACCACGTTTGCCTATCAATCCTTTCCCTCACTCCTCTTCCCCTTCACCAGATATCAGCAGTTCCCTCTTCTCTTCCAGGCCCCTTTCCCTGGAATCCACTGAGGGCACTGCCACCGGGGCTTATGGATGAATGTTCATTTAAAAGAAAATCTTTAAACTTTCTTTGATATAAACACATACGACTTGCCGGGGGGAGGTGTTGCCCGGTGCTGAGCAGCACCGACACGCCGCGGCCCTAAAGAGTGCCCTGCAGAGAGCGACTCCTACAGGGGCTAAGGCTGTCTCCCCAGGCAACGGATGATGCGCAGTGATATCAGCTCTTAGTGATTTCAGCTCTTTGCGAATCACGCTCAGACCGACTCGGGACAGAGAGAGACGAGGAGACCGTATGGCTGTTCCACGGAGATTGATGTATTGCTCAAGCAGCCCCTGCACAGGGGAGGCCTGGGGCGCCAGCTCCCTATCCTTCCCGGGCAAACGCAGTGGTTTTTATGGGGAAAGGTAGGGGTGGGGTAGGAACCAACTAGCCAACTGGGCACAAGGTATTACCATAAAGTCACAAAGCATGCTGGGGGTCTCCCAAGTGGTCGCCGTAACCTATAGGAAAGTTTCTTATCAAGCCTCTCCTCTTCAAGGGAGTGCCAAGGGCTCACAGCTCTCCACAGCAACTGACCTGTTTCTTCCCATGACAGAATGCAAAATACCAACCTCATGACAGTTCAAACAGTTCTTCAAGCCCTCCAGAAGTATGGGAGAAGAAAGAAAACAAAACAAAGTAAAATTATTTATCCAAACCTCTCTACACCAAAATAATGCAATTTCTCTGATGTTTTGTAATTTATTTATTTTGGAATTAAGGTCAGAAACCAATGTAAATTCTGGCTTTTTCTCCCTTTTTCACTTCCTTTTTACAATACTGTTGCAAATAGTATCATCTCTTTAGAATACCTGTAACTTTTGCTTCAATCTTTTTGGCTTTTCACATGATCAAGTGTCCAAAGAATGTTGTTTCTCTGCATGACAAAGCCTAGATAGCCCAAATGCTATATTTGGTTACTTCACTTATCCTTAAAAGCTAATTGGTTTGTTGTTTTCCTTCAAGTCCTACCTTGGATTTTAATAATCTGTGACTGCAGGAAGGTAGTTTCGTGGTAAAAGCATAGTATAGCCTTGATTCTCTGACATAATTACATTACTTTCTTTATATCCTATTTCTGGGCCAAATGCTGATCCTATATATCCTGTCAGATGTTGCAGGTACACCATATCTCCATTTTCTCCATTTCCTACTGGTTATTTTATGAAGACATTCAGCATATCATGGATTTGAGCTTTGTTGGTGCCAACAGCTCCCAGCTGGGTGAGAGAACAGAACCAAGCTCTCTGTGCTTGTATCTTCTTCAATAAAGAAAATTGGGAGGCATTGAAATAATCTAAATACGTATAAATTCCTCAAAATTCAGGTGTTGAAGTCTCCTTTTCTAAGGTGACTTGGTCACTAGATGCCCAGTCTCTACTCTGTGTAAATCAGAAGGGCTTATACACCCCTGAGAATTTTATGCAGCAACTGCTTCTTCTGCTGCAGCAGTGTAGCAATGTTTATTAATTTCTCCAAGAGTGTTGGATGAAAGGACTTGCAAATTTAGAATACACTATTCACTCTCATTAATTCACTTCATAAACTACCTCAATGTCCTTCTTAAGCTGCTGCTGCATCTGGAGCTGTTTCCAGTTACAGTTGGGATTAGCGTTAGACAAAATGCAAATTTGAATAACCTGGCTGTGAAAGGAAAAGCACAGGCTGTTCACACCATTTTTATTTGCAATATTATGTATTTTTATATATCCTGCAAACATTAATGAACAAGTAAATGTTGACTGTTGGGCTGCCTTCTTTCTGATTAATGCATTTCCTCATAATAAGCTATGATCTTCTACATTTCACTCCAAACCCTGTTGCCTGAACTATTCATTAATATTCCAAGTAAAAAAATTCTTTAGTTAAACCTTTATGCATCTTTATTGCTTCTTTAAATATCTAAAGAGTGCTGGACATGTACCAGAGAAACTTGCAGAAATAAGAAATCCCTATTTATCTGCTATGAAGTTGAATAGATCATTTTAAAATGATCTGATGAAGTAAACTCAACAAAAATAGAGACACAGGATTCAGGCAAGATTGACTGGTTGCAGCTGCCTTAAAAAAACCAAAATCTTCTTTAAAACATATCTTTTTCGTCAAGGAAAAAACCCCAAATCTTTAGGGTAAGGTTATCCCATATTTGATGTAAAAGAAAATAGTTCACTGCAATCAGCTTTCTTCATCTCACTAATGAATAAGCCTAATTCATTTCAGGAACAGATTAGTCTTTCTCATGATGTGACATACCCTGGAATGCTATTAATGCTTTGTGCTGCACACACAGTGTTCGTTTTGAACTACCGATACACTGTTCACAGCACTTTAAATTATTACATAGTAGGTGTGTGTTTATATATAGTATGTAATCATCTCAAATGCTGGGATTGCAATGTGAATAGGTAATAAGAAATAAACTCTACTTTTGATTACATAGGCCTGTGATTAATTGTTTGAACTTTGGTAAATGAAAAAGACTTAATTAATTAAAAAAAACAAAACCACACCTAAAACCAGCAACTCCTGAAAATGGGCTGTTATTATTTAAGGTTAATATATATTTTATGGGGTTTATGTGCAGAGTATAGCACTTTTGGGGGGGTTGTTTCATTTTTTATTCAATTTGGTTTATTACTTTATTCATTGATTTCCCATAATAATGCTTGTGCTTATATACTGCCTTTCACTTAGGCTCATAAAGTCCTTTACAAATATTAATATATTTTTCTCACCCCTTTTATTTACATTCCCCTTCTAATGAAACTATCATAGACTAGCTGTATATAAATTACACTGAGAGAACAAGAGAAGCAGAAGGCAGAACATGTACCAGATGGAAAAAAAAAATTGCAATTACTGGAACAAAAGCCCAAATGCCATATCCCAGGTGGCTGTTCCACCTTCTGGTCTGCCCTCGACAAGGAGAAGTAGGATTGTGGATAGTATGGCTGCTTTGGGGCTGAGCCAGCTATACAAAGATCACTCAGACATTGGGTTAACCTGTTCTTAAAAATTTCCTATTACAGAAATTGTCTGTGGAGAGCACAGACTCTGTTCTCACCCTGAACTACTCATGCTGTTGGAAACTTTTTCCTAACATCTAATCTGAATCAGTTGCTTCAGGTTTAGCTTATTACTCCATGTCTCATTCACTTGGACACAGAGAAAAATTGCTCCCTACCTTTGTAGTGGTCTCTTCTCAGTTTGAAGGCAATTATCCTGTAGCACCTGTGTCTTCTTTCCCCTTTGGATGAAATAACAGCAGTTCATTAAATCTTCACTAGTAGTCATTCGCATTGCCTTACACTTGCTGGTCTCCAGTGTTACCTTCCGTGAAGCCTAATGTTGGAAATGGCCATCAGATTTCAGCAGAGCACCTTCACTTACTCTGCAGGGCTTGTTTCTCCTTACAGAATATTCTGAGTTGGAGCAGATCCACAAGGATCATCCAGTTCAATTCCTGGCCCTGCACAGACACCCCACCAATCCCACCCTGTGCCTGAGAGTGTTGTCCAAACGCTCCTTGGGATTTGTCAGCCCTGGTGCCGTGACCATTCCCCGAGAAGCCTGTTCAGTGCTCCACCACCCTCTGGGGGAGGAACCTTTCCTGATATCCAGCCCAAACCTCCCCTGACACAGCTCCAGCCATTCCCTTTGGTCCTGTCACTGGTCACCAGAGAGATGAGACCATTGCCTGATCTTGTGTACCCAGTGAGTGCTTGTGTTTTGCACAACAGCTTGACAGTGGCTTTTTTCCACTCGTGATGCCCAGTAATAGCCCAGATCTTCCCCTGCAGATCCAGCGCCCAGTGTATTCTGAACTGGCACAGCTGGCTATCCTTGTACAGTCGTATTGTTGGTCAGCATTGTACAGCTCATATTTGTCCTTAATTCAACTCCACTCTATTTTTCAGACCATTTTTCTAAATTATAAAGTTATTGGAAAAAATTTTCTAATTTTCCTAACATGCCTGAACCTGACTAGGGTGGTATGGTCTGCATATTTACGGAGCATAACTTTTCCTTCATCGTATAAGTTATTGATGAAGAAGTTACTGCTGCACCCAGAGTACACAGGATCCTACTTGAGAGTTTGGCAGTGCGTCATTAATAACCTCTCTGTGAAGGAGGCTTTCCAGACAGTCCTGTAACACCCTTAGAGCAGTTTAATTACAGACACACTTTTCCCAGTCTGCTTTGGAAGCTGTCATGTTATGCCTATAAACCACAGTGTTTTCCACTGTGTTTATATATATACACCACGGTGGCCAGTTCTACTATAGCCACTCTATTCTTCCATAGGAAAAAAAGCAGATTTGAAACTTGGATAATTTGCTTTTGACACATATTTGTTGTTTCACACTTCCTTGGGTTCATTTTATTCTGTGCTGTGTTTGGGTTTTTTCCTTACAAATGATTTGTTTTTTCAGTATTTTTTTCTGGGAAGGCTGGCTGATCTGTAATTCCTCTGATCTTCCTTTCCCCTCTTTTTAAAGGTAAGGACTGCATTTACTCTTCTTCAGGATCTAGGATTTCATAAATCCTTCATACTTTCTCAAAGATAATTTTTGATGTCCCTATTTGATTCACCTCATTCATAGCTCCCAGTGAAGAGAGACCAAGTCCACTCAATTTCGTAAGTCAAACGTTGCTTAGCTCCCTGTGATGATTTCTTCTCCTGCTGTAGCTCCAAATCCTGCTTCTGTGCCACTGTCCTTGTGCTACTGATCTTCCTACTGAGACCTGAACTCTGATTCATAGGAACAAAGGTGGTATGAAGAATGTTAGCTTTCTCAGTGGTACCTATCAGGAAAATTGCTATCTAAAACAGTATCCCAGCACTCTCCATCATTGATAATCTCTCTATTCTTTCCTGCAGTGTCGTATTCTGTGCCCTAATGAAAAGGCTGACTACTGCAATAACCAGAATAACTCCTGCAGAATGCGACTTGATACATCCTTCTCGTTGCATCTTATACTGTACACTACATCATTATTAAACCAGTCTTATCAGTATAAAGGGCTATTTGGGCATCTTCCTGCTCCTTCCACTTCTCCTACAAGATTGTTTCAGAAATACAGATTTGACAGGAGACTTGAGCAGTGTCCATGAAAGACTCTTTAACCACAGGCACTCACCACTTCCATTCTGCTTGGCATTTAACAGATTTCACTTACGTGCTTACAAAATATATGGCACTGGCATAACACTTGCCATCAGAAGAGTTCAAAGCACTTTCCACCTGAAACTTTTTAATAAGGCAAAAGTAAGTAAAGTGACTTTCTGGAGGTTCCCCAGCCAGTTATGGGCTAAGCCAAGAACACAGTCCAGACCTCCCAAATCCCAGGCCAGTGCTCCATCATTATGTCCTCCAGCCTCCCATATTATTAATGCTCAACCTAAATATATTCTTGTAGCAATTGATTTAATGCCATTAGTTTCAGACAGCTAATCCAAAGCTCCTTTAGTTATCCAGCCTCCAGGGATTTACTGGAACAAAGAATTTCAAGACTGATCCAGAAAATAACATAATAACTTTCCCAGGAATCTAGCTAGAGTTTCTTAGTGGTAAAGTTATTTTGAAGGAAAATTATCACCTGTAATTCTAAATCCACTGAAAATCAAATGGAAAGATAACATTTAACTAAGCATATTTGCTAGCAGGCCCACAATGGTTTTCTGCATTTCCTTTTCAGATAATAATGTTTAATAAAGATGTATGGTAGTAATTAATAGCATGAAGTCAGGATAATGATTGAGTTACATGAAAAGAGAATTAAGTAAAAAATTCCTAGGGTCTTAAAGAGATAATAGGGTGGGTGGAATTGGAGGCTGCAGAAAAATTATATCCATTCACCATCTCTTGGGCACAAGAGGAGATAAAGGTTCTGTGTGAATTATAGAAACAGACCAGATTAAACAACAACCAAAGGGAGATGAAGTATCTTCACATATAGCCATAAAAAGGACTTTGAAGTCCTAAGTCCTTCGGCAGTGCCCAGAAGGGTGCAGTTCAAAGTACTCAGAAGATGGCAGAGAAGCTGGAGAAGCCAGTTACCTGTTCATTAAGTGTGTGAGAGAACACAGGCAATCAGGACAGCCAGACAAATATGTGCCAAGAGGAAGATCAGGAAGAGGTACAGGAATCTTCATATCAAACAAGCCACAAAGTTTTCAATGCTTTTGGCTTTCATAATCCATCTTACTGAACTAGGTGGGAGAGGTGAGGGTAAATACACTTTTCTGTCTAGTATCTCAGACCTGTATATATATTTTCTCACTCACCTTGATTCCTCCATGGTGTAGTTTGAAATTACTGAAGCTTTCAGAAAGCTCTGTTTATGCTGTGTGTTCTCCAGGACTATATATCAAATAATGGAATATTACCTGCTTTCCATGTATGTTGCATGTTTCCTTTACAGGACATTTGTTTTTCTCATCCAGCCAGCCTTTGGGCCAGACCTTATTCTTTGTAGTGCTTTTTAATTGCCATTATATAACAATGCCAATTACTAGGTTTTATGTCAATGAAATCTACCATACCTTTTACAATTTAGAATAACTTATTTTTATTATCTCTGCTTCAATCCACTGTCAGTGTTCTTCACAGAAAATTTAGTAATAGCTTCTGTTTTCTACAGCTGAGTACATTAAGAGAATGCCTCATGCTTCAATACTCTAGTGTGTATGCAGATAAAATATAAGATAAAAATATAAAGTACAGAATGAATTTTTTAAAGAGAAAATTTAAGAATTGTAGAAACATAGAATGGAAAAAATAAGACTTTCTCAATTATAAGCAGAAATAGCCCTGAACAAAAAGAAAAATTAAATTTCATCCTACCACATTTTCAGCTCCCTGATGCCACATTTTTACATGGATAGAAAGACTAAACATCTGATTTTCCTTTACATTCAGATTCAGCATCCATCAAGCCTGATGCATTATACTGTCTGAGTACATCCCAGCCTCAGAAGAACAACTGAGATTTAAAATGGTACATCTTAGGGATGGAATATGTAAAGAAACAGCAGACTTGAGGAAAAAGATTCTCAGTATGTTTTGTACAAGAAAGACCACTGTAGTTACCTATGTACCCAAGTTGCAATTTAAATATATTTTTATGTAAATATGCATATATAAAGTATACACAAATGTACTTTTTATAAAGTATGTACAAGTATGTTTTAAATATACTTTTCGTGACAAAGAAGAAAAGAAAAGCCTGTGACTCACATTTAAGGTAGAGAGCAGGTTTACATGCAAATCTCTCAACTCATTCACGGGAGATGTTTATCTGTAGACAGAAAGCAAACACCCCTCAATACTAATCTCATGTGATTGATATCTCAATGTCAGAACTCGAGCTCTGAATCTTCAATAAATTGCTCAACCCCCATATAATATGCTACTGTATCTCTGTCTGCCATGAACCCTGTTTGAATCCAGTGCTGCTCATTTTATGTCAGGCTGTTTATCACCATCCTGGTCTCAAAGCACAGGAGCAGTCAAACATCTGCCTCCTGAACTCAGCTGCCAGGTCTGAACTTGGAGTACTTGAAGAAAACCATTATAAATCTCACACCCAGTAATTTGCAGCATTTTATCAGCCTCCACTAGCCACTGATCAGACTGCAGCAGCGCACAGTCCTCCAAGCCTTAATCCTTGTGATTTCTGCTGGCAGCCCCTCTGCAGCCTGACCTGTGTGGCCACCTGCCTCAGCACTCCGTGGCTGCACAGGCATTGCTTATGGCCTATCCAAGGAAGGATAAATGTGTTCAGGAACCTTCTTTTTCCTTCCTAAAGCTATACAGTGTCTCCTAGCTTGTCCATGTTTCTAGTTCTCTGTAGATGTCTTTTCTTAATCAGATTCCAGTACAAGTGTCAAATGAATCAGTTGTTTCAGTCATGACAGTATGATTTCTAACCACTTGTTTTGTTTGCCTTGTCATTTTTCACCTTCTGTAATGAGAACCACAAGCTACGGAAGGTCACTTTTATCGCCTGTTTGGACACTGGTAGTTCAGGAATGGAGATTAATACTTAGAAAAACAGCTGCAGTTCCTTGAACACTAAAGTATATTGCCTGTGCTAAATTCTGATTACAGAGGGGTGTGTTCGCTTGTACTGGTTCTACTTGTGCTGAGTTTTAACCTGCCCTTAGCCAAGCACAAACTTTGTGGGTTTAACAGTTTTCAGAGAATTACCTTTTGCCTTTCACCAAAATAAAACCCAAGCCTTTCACCCTCCAGAACTGACAAAAACCATGTAGAGATGCATGTATATAGCAACATGAGGTGAAAAAGAGATGGCCATAAAGCAGCAGCAGCTTTTTGTGGCATTGATGTGTTTGGCCATTTTCCATTTGTGCTGGCCTTGCCTTTTCCATGTGCTAAATGACCTGCAAAATGTTGTTCAAGAGTTCCTTCAACTGTTCTGCACTAATGGAAAAGTTATATCACATCAGGCTGATATTCCGCTCCTAAGCTAAGCTGAGCCTGGTGCTTATAGAGGAAAAAGCATAAAAACAGCCTGGAAGTATTCCTTTTTTTTGGTGAAAATTTTCATTGGGGAGAATTTAAGAAGTGGTCCTGAGAGAATTCAGTGCATCTCCTGAACACTTGTTTCCAAATATCCTTCCAAAGAGCAAGTCATCACATACCTATAGGTGCCTGCGTTTTCTACAGCAAGGGCTTTGCTGAATGAACACAAATCGTTTATTTCTACAAAGCTGAAATTTGGTAACATCAACATTCTGAATTCTCTTCATGAAAAGAAAATGATAATGACAAATTCTTTTTAAGGAAGTATCTAAAGAACCACTGGAAAGGGAAAAAACCCCCTGAAGCTACCTTTCTCTCTGGAAAGAGGCATTTCTAAATGCCATACATCTTTTCAGCAATTGAAAATATAATGATAATATATAAGTTTCCTTTATGAATTACCACAGCATTTTTTCTTCTACTGGAAGAATTTTATCAGGTAAAGCTGCAGAAAAACATTATATTCATGCTAGTTGACAAATCTTTACCATCTTCCCAAAACAACCAAACTCTAGTTTACCATAATAATCATCTTTGGCCAAACAGAGTGGAGAGACACATACATGTCAGGAGGACAAGGTGGTGACATTTGGTGATATTTCAGATACATTTGCTGTGACAGCCAGCTGAGTGGGGTTTGTCTCTTTAGGTGAGTTTTCACCAAACATACACTTTCTAGTACTGTCTGGAGCCTCTAATTCTATGAGAGAAATCTTAACTCAAGGCATGGACACTTCTTTAAAAAAATAAACTTTAAAAGAAAATTGCGTATTATTGCTACACTAGGCAGCTTCTGATAGCCCAAGAGAAACCTTATTGATCAAAATAGATTTGTTCATAAAATCCAGGACAGCCTCACACAGCTGATGAAGCAGCTGATGCTTATTCTAGTACAGACCAAAGTTTTACATGGGGCATTATGAACAGTTCGAGTTTACTGAGGTAGAAGAGAATAGAAGAAAACAAGAAATAAACATCAAAACTAAAATAAGTTAGATCAGGTTCTCTCATGTATCAATGGAGGCAACTTCCTGAGGACTTTCAAATCTGTTTCACAGCATTGCCACTTCTTAAGTAGTCTTAGAATTCTTTGTTTCAACTTCACTTCAAAATATATCCCTGCTGGAGCATCCCCTCAGGTAAACATTATTCTGATTTCATCAGTAAAACATGCCAGCCAAAACATGTCTTTAAACTAATCTTTTCCATTGGCAGCTGAACAATTTCTATTATGTTGGAAGGACAAATATTTTACCAGGGTAGATATTTTTAAAGCTGAGACCTGACCTTGGTATCCACAAATGTAATACATATTTGCAAAATAAATTTTGAAAGCAAAATTCACCGTCTGCATCTCCACGTGCCCAGTTCACACTTTGATATTTAGAAACAAACTAAGATTTGTAAACACAAACACAAAAGTGTGGGCCAAACACTTGCTCACATGAAGAAAGTAATTATTCTTCTGAATATCTACTCCTTACCTGACATGTCAGTGCAAGGATTTAATGCCCAAACAACATGCCATCTTATGTATAATTGCTAACATTAACTCCTGTGTTAATGCCAAAGTACCTAATTTTGTGACAGATTTAAGGTCTTAATATATTCATCCCTTTTTATTTAAACAGTAGACCAGAGCTCACAAGGTTCTCTGACATTTCTTATTTTTGGCAAAACACAAAGGTGTTTGTTATGTGCAGTGAATTAAAATGCAAATCTCCTTAGTATAATGAAGGCATCTTGTACTCAGGGCTGAAAATTTATCCAAAGTACAAAAATAATTGAATAAATGGTTGCATTCCTAACTATTCACTGACTTCTGCTCTTCTAATTTATTTTCCTTATCCACACTACTACTAGAGGAGTCATTTACTGAAAGCTCGTTTCATTGTGAAGCCCAAAACTATTAAGAAAGGAAGCAATTCCTTCCACCACTTTGAAAGACAACAGCTTGACATGCTGTATATACTGGCTGAGTGTAAAGCTTTTTGGTTTCTCTTTCAAAGGAAGGTTGTGACAAAGCTGTCTCAACATAACCCATCTTTTAATCACAAGTTATAGTAATCATGAGATAGGATATTCCTGGCCTGTTTCACCTGACTGTATTTAATAGAAAATTCATCACTCAGCCATGTCGGAAAAAGGAGACTCCATCTCCCCTCTTCCTGAAATATCAAATTATCTGGTAATGCAGATAAAAACACAGCACATCACAGCTTGCAGCTCCAGCTTCGGGTTGCAGAATAATGGTATGAAATAATAGCTGGCATATTTAAGTTTAGGTGCTGCACACTGTAAAGAAATATTAATAGAACAGGCCACTTACAGATCAGAGACCCTGTGATTTTATCACTGCGATTTGGTATTATATACTTGCATATCAATGAAATATGTCATCTGAGACACAGTTCTATTTTCTCATATGGAAAGAGCCTTTTACAGTTAATTTAAACTGCAGTTCAGCTCTGAATGGGGTCACAGTAAAAACTGCTTACCCTTCCACAGATTTATTTCTATGTCCAGGTATAGCTGATACTTCACACTGCTAAATCTCTTCTTTTTCCCTCTTCTCCCATTTTTACTCTTTCAACGAGGACAGAACCAGTAGAGCAAGGAGCATTTGTGCAGGTTACTTGTCACCAGAGCCATCAAACCTGTTTACTATGATCAGAATAATTATATCATTATCCATGTTGGTTCATTAATGATGAATGATGCAAAAGGAGAGAAGAACTGAGCTGGGCTCTCAGCTCTCCATTTGAATTTCCATCAAGGAAACAAACAGTTCCATGGCCAGAAAAACTCCTAAAATCATGTTCCTGTTAATTTATGTCATGTGCTTCAACTACCAGTTATCCCAAAGTGCAAATTTTCATTCCTCGGTGATAAGACAGTATTTCTGTGGGGATGATCTGATGTCTACATGATTTTCTAGTAATTAATGATAAGACTGATGTAATAACTGACTTTTTAAAGCAACTGTGCTTAGGCTACAAGTATATGAAATTCTTGTAATGAAATGTAAGTGCTCATAACCAATTCTTTTTCACAGAAAGGTGGAAAATATCTCTACTTTAAGAATAAATTCTTAGAGAGATAAAAAAAAATCAGGTAGTGCAGGCCATCACAGAAAGCTGAATATATATATCATTTCAGAACAAAAAAATTATATCAATCATTCAGACAAAGAAATAGCATTTTTTCGTAATTTGAAATACGAAACTGCAAGGCAGCCATCAAAAGCTGGTGATCTGATGGTGATGGTCTTTAATTTAACTTTGGATCATTTTAGACATTTTGGTGTATGAGATCAGCAAAAAACATTCTCCAACAGCTGCTCAGAAAAAAATGCTTCAATGGACGTATTCCTAAAAGGTACCTCTGAGAGGAACACTTACTCTCTCCATCACCTACTACAGTGTCTTGAGGATTCTGATGATGTGGTAAGAGCTTTTGTTGATTATTTCATTTCCAATCTGTTGTCACTGTTGGCAGAATGGAACCAATTTTCCACTGAACCCATCTTACCTCTTCCTGTTGCCTGCCTTAAAAAAACCTATGTAATATTTTATATTTTTGAAATAGCATTTCTCTCATTTACGCTATTTTATAATAATATTAACTTAAAATTTCAAATAATACAAATATATCAGGGTACATGTATACATATTTTTATGTATAAAATTTATACACCTACTAGGGTGAATGACTGACAATGACACACATCCTCATGTAAATATGTAGACCTCAGACAAATAGGCAGAGTTTTCCTCGATAACTAGAACACTGAAATGCAATAAACCCATTTATAACCATCCTCCAAGCACATTAAAAGTTTCCTATAAATGTTGCCATTTGACCTTTTCAGAAAAGGTCACCAAAAGGCCATCGATCTCTCATTGGATTTCGATTACACACACTTTGAACCAAGGATCTTTACATTTACTGCTCTCATTTATCACAGAATGCTGATTACAGGAAACATCCAAATTCTGACATTTCAAAGGTCAGTTGGCAATTTTTAAAGATTCCCCTCCATTATTCATTTTATTGTCTGCTCTGCTCCACAAGTAATCCATTAGAAACACAAGTTTACTTCTCGATCTAAACAATTTATATCAGAAGCTCAGATCTGAGCGGAATTAAAAACCACTAAAAGGAAAGGCAAATTATTATGCTGGTTATTCATCAGAGGAAAACACTTTGCTCTAGATAAACATCTTTATATAGCTGTAGAGGTGGTTGATTGGTTTTTTGGAAAGAAGGGGGTTGCTGTTGGTTTTCCTAATCATACTTTAGATAAAAGGTGAGACACTGAACTTGAAAACAAGTGGTGTGTATAGTTTTGATTTCTGAGTTACCACATTGCCAGGTATAATGTCAGTAGCACTACAACTCTCCAAATTCCCCAAGTTCTTCAAGGTCATGCCTAGGCAACGAGGCAGGCGTGTCTAATCAGCTCCTACATTCTGCTTCAACATTTCAGTGAAACACATTCTCTTTTTGAATGCTCATAAAATAAATGTCTTCTCAAATACATCTTAGTCAAGGATTACTTGTCATTATATATAAATAAATCGTTTATCCAAAAATCTTAATTTGGTGTTCTGCTGCAATAATAAAGGGAAATAAATGTTCATAGTTCTGAGCACTAACATGATGTTCAGCTTATTATGGAAGGGGAATACTTATCTGTGAAATTGTTTTTCTTTCATGTGGTACATGCATATTTTGCCAATAGCAGTTCAGGAGTCTTGGTAGGAAGGTGTTTCTAACTGAGCTTGAAAACCCCACAGATGTACATTTTAATCTAAGCACAGGTACTGTGATGACCTGTAAAAGGATATCAGAACATGAGTGGCTTTTTCTATTCTCTATCAACTATGAGATATATGCAAATACCATTAAGTACATTTGCAAGATCACCTCCAGGTCTTCATTCCCTTGCTCCCTGCTGTCCCACCTGCCCCAGGGTTTTGCCACAAAATTATATCATAATTAATTAATATTTAATTAATTTTTGATATTTAACTTCAAGAGAAGGACTGGTAAGCCCGCAGTGGTAGGCCCCTTGGACTATAACTACTTAACCACTTCCCAAGATGAGCCCTGTGCAGCTGCTGGCCTTGGTGGCCCTGGTTGTAAAGTGCCCTGTCACAGAAGTGACCCAGCCCAAACCTGAGCTCCACTGACTGGCATTAGCCAGGTATTTATATGCACCTGTCAGCAGGAAAGCTGTGGCATTGGGGTAGGAACACACCATTAAACTTCATGAGTAACAAGATGTGAAACCCAACAAACTGTCTCACAGAACTGTGTTGAGTAACCCCAAGGCTTTTTTTTGGTGCACCTTTTCATAGGCTGTGTTGACCTGTGGTGTTACATCTTAATTTTGAGCACTATACACTGAGGTATATTTTGATATGAGGTATGAGATATTGGGGCTTTGCAGAGCAATGATATACTTAATCCACAGTAGCTGAATAAATACCAAACAAACAGAATTTGACAACCAAAGTAAATTTTATACCTCTGGCATTGCCACAGGACTGCAATAACATATGCCTTTTCCCTTTGGGATATGCGGTCTGTGCACTTCAAAATGCATAATACAGATACACTCAGGAGTGGTGCTATGACTTTTTGTGGGGAACAGTTTCTATATCAGCATTTCATACTGGCTACCAGTTGAGGCCCAGAATCTCTTAAATATCTGATCTAATGCCATAGAAGATGGCAAGAACCATGAAGTGCCATGACCAAAAGGTGTATAAACTATTCCTGCTGAACAGATGGACTCACAGATGCAGGATCACCCATTGGATGTGCCCATATAACTCATCTGCTATGGAGCATGGAAGAAATCTCCCTGCATTAAATTCCTACATGTTAAAGATCAAAATGAGACAAAAGGGAAAAAAACCAGGTGTGCTTTTTAATCCCACAGCCCAGACTTTTTTGACTTGCATTTTCTGGAGAACATGTCAGATGGCTGCTCTTGTTTAAACCAAGAGCTGAATCCCTCAGGTCCTTCAGATTTGAGAAATGAAAGAAAACACTTCTAAATTACTTCTTTCTCCACCACTTCCATGCCCTGCTCTGATTATGGATTTTCCTGCTTCTAATTCAAATGAAAGAAGGAAGAATTCTAAGCCACAGCTGACAGGATATCATACTCCATTTCATTAGTCTTTTTAATAGAAATTAATCATATTCTCTCCTGTTTTAATGGGATATCACACTTCCTCATATACTGTGAAAAGCACTTTTGCTAGACTGAATTCCAACTACTGCCATATGATCTTTTAGTAAGAGCTTTTAGGAGGTTTTCTATTTCTCTGCTGTGTACAAGAAAAAAAAAAAGGAAAAGAAAAAAGAGAAAAATGAAAGCACCTATATTTTTCACTTGCAGATAACTTTTTATCCACACAGATTATCCAGGGTGTACTTTACAGATAATATTTTCTCAATCCTCATTCAGAAATATTTGGGATTTTTTAGTGTTTACAATGTTGCTTACATTGCTGTTAATCTTAACCATATAAACAAAGTCAGGCAGACACTAATGAGTTTATACCTTCATTGCAGTATACATCTGAGTAATGAATTTATTCAGAGCATTACAGCTCTTCATTATGAACTAGATTGAGTAGTTTGGATTTACTAGCAGCACTCTGATACTCTGTGAAAAGTTAACTTTAGAACTGAATGCCTGAACTTACCCGCCACATTAAATGTAACTGAGCAAAAGGAACATCTCACATTCTAAGGAGGTCTACAAATACAAACTACCTGAAAGGCCTGTTCAAAACTCACTGCAGCAGCACAATGCATTTCTTTTTATGTTCCTGAACTCAGACCAGTTCATAAAATGTATAATTTGTGCTGTAGATACATCAACCACCTTGCATTGCATTCTACATGAAAACTACTGTTGGCTGAGAGATTTTTTCTTTTATGTACTGAACTGGTTTTGAGGTGTTTTTGATCAGCATGTTTGATAGGTCCTGGCTTTGATCGCTGCACCAGGAGGAGTTCTTTGGCACACCTTGCCTCAGAAGATGTATTACAAACTAAAGCATAACAGACACCTGAGTGTCAGCTCTGAAGTAGAGAAAGGAAACCATGCAGTGCTATGAAAAGGACGAAGTGCTCCAAAATTGCCATGCTCTCTGAGCTATCTGATCTCCTTGCTTTGTTTCATAGAGTTCCATTTCACCATTATTACACTTAAGTGAGTTAGGACAATTTTAATGTCATGAGGTACTTCCAAGATACACAACTGTAAGATACAAGCAACTACAGATGGAGCAAAAATAGGCAAAAATGGTTTCCAAATAGATATAGTGAAGGTCTCAGCTGAAGTACAAGGGACTACTGGCTGTATAAAGCTCAAATCTGAGTTCAACTGAGGAGTGCAATGTCTGGAACTGGACCTAATTGGTGAAAGTCAAAAGTACCGCTATTTCTTCTACTACAGAATCAGGCAGTGAAACTTGCTACACTGAACACTGACTATAAGAAAAGACTTAAATTCTTATTAAATGGGATGTCCCCCATTTATCCAGTCAGATGAAAATTTCTGGTGACTTACGAAAACCATATTTTATGTAAGAAACTAAGGACCACTGAGATAATATCCTCAAGAAGGAGGAATGAGCTAGACCCTCAGGAACATAATTGAACTAGTTTTATCACAAAGAGGAGCTCACCATGAACTGTTAGGTGCTGTGAAAACTGCTGGCAGTTTATAACCAAATCCCATATACTGTAATCATAGGGTTGTTTTGTTTTGACCAAAGGTCTGACTCCTTATAATCACTCTAATGATTGCATTCCTTTCACAATGGCATTTATGTAAAATAGCACAAAATAATATTCCCTGTTAGAGAAGGAAAAAGATTCTCACTCTTCTTTACCATAAATGAAATCCTCAGAAGAACTTTCTGATAAGGAATCATATGTTTAAAATGCATTCTTCCTAGCCAGAAGGCAGGATACAATTTCTAATTGCATTTAGGCACTGCTTCAGGACATGGCAGGTATTGTATTCAGCAGAACTCCTGCATGCTGCTTGGGTTCAGTTCAGGAATTTTTGTTGTTGTTGTTGTTGTCAATTTGAGGATAGAAACTTTTTGGACTGGTTCAATATTTCTTGTGTAACTAAGCACTTTTGAGGCAGGTACACCCCCCAGCTGTCCTCCCCCACTGCTCTATGTACTGTAAAGAACTCACATGTGTAACAGGATTTGCTAACTATCACTTTAGCCAAGATATTGGCACTGTTTGTACCAGTGAACTCTCAGAGTCTGCATTAAATAAAGTACTTAAGAGATTATTGTGGAGGAGAGACTTTCACAATGCCAAAAGTGGACAGATTAAAAGACAGAACATGTCTTTCAACCACTGTATGACTTAGGCTTTACCCATCATACGCTCTCCTTATGCATTGTCTTTTACTGCTTCTCAGCAGACAGAAAAAGCTTTGATGGAAAAAATATATATATAGTCAAGCTGAGGCCAAAAGTGGCTGAGCTTTGAAAGATGAGAAGATTTTGGTTCCAGTAGGGAAATTCCAAAATTGTCTTTAGTGGATCTATTTCAGAATTTAAGTACCTAAGACATTGGGGACACACATGGACTTTGTTTGAACTTCAGTGTGGAGTTTGAATCAGTGCTGGGAAATTTTTTGACAACAGAACCTATCTTCTCTTCTTCTTAAATGAGAAACATTTTAAGTATTGCTTTATTTAGTGACCCCTAGGAAACTAGTCTTTCAATAAAACTTTAAGTTCTTAGGCACTAGGAGCCCAAGGGTTATTTAGGTGCTCACTGCTCACTGGGTGACCCGATTTCAGCATCTAACCAGGAGAATCGCAATTGTTCTGTCACTGAGGCAGGGTTTACTCAGGGTTTACATTTGAAGGGCCAGCAAGAGTTTCATAGCCAGCATACCCAGTTCCAGAAGACTGCAAAGAGAAAAATCAGATTGTACGTCAAGACAAGCTTCATAAGCTTTTTGTCTTTGTTAAAGGAGAGGACAAAAGAACAGGACTCCAGCACAGAAAACTACAGGATCATGCAACACTATCACAGGCTCACAGACTTGCAGATTGCAGCAGGACCTGTGCTTCGTATTTGCCCTGTGGTACTGGTGTCAGTTTTTAACAAGAGCTGGGAAAGACAGCTTAGCAGTAGGTTAATCTCATGTATTCTTATGGAGCCTGCTATTGTAAAGGAATAGCAGCAGGCCTGAAATCAAAAGGGTGAGTTAAATTACCTGCTTTTTTTGTATTTTTTATAATTTATTTCTGGCTGGAGGGTATGGTATTTCTCATGGTTCAGCCTGGTTACTGCCTTCTTTGAACACTGAGTTCTACATCCAGATACCCCACAAACAAGGCACACTCTGCACTTCCATCATAAGGCCATCTCCCCCACAGAGTGTCTCCATATCCTTTGGCTCTCAATTGTATTAAGGCTGGTAATAAACATTGCTCTCTAACAGCCCCTCACAGCAGGAAGAAAGTGCCTGAGCTTAGCAGAGCAGTTCTCAGGAGCTGGTGTGCGCACTCCAGCCAGCAGTGCTGAGCACAGCAGCGTCTCCTGCCTCTGCAGCTCTTGACCCTTCCAAGGGTACTCAGGGGCTGCAGCACCACTGTGTTCCATTTTCACTGAAGTAATTGACAGAAGAATAGATTCACGTCATGCCACTTGCTGTTCGCACAACCTTTGTCTGAAAATCAAGGCTCAAGTACAGTATCTCATTTGCCAGGAAATTGGTAGCTTTTCCCATATTCTGCAGTTTGATTCTCGTCAGTTTTGAAGGCTTGGGTGTTTTTAAGGCTACAAGGAGAGGAGAAATGGTAATCAGAAGGAAATAAAGATACCACAGCACCTTGCACGTGAATGTGTTACAGCAGTCATGAGCACAAAGATTGTTCTGGTAGACAGTGGAGGGAAAATGAACCACAGTATTTTTCTCATGTCTAAAAACTTCCTCCCTAGTCAGCATCTTTAGGGATAGTATCTTCACCAAAATAAAATCCATTCTGTTATCAAGGAATCTCACTCTAAAACCACAGTTGACATTCAATGCTTAGTCTTTACACGCTGCCAAACCAAGATAAGAATGTAGTCCATCAGCTTTCTGAATCTGTAGTATAATTAAGATCCAGGTACAATTAGCTAACATTCAAAATCAATAGCCGGTATATTTTTGAGCAATTTATGCTATACTAATTTAAGAAAAAATAACTAAAATTTACTCAGATTTATGCCCTGAATTAACCAAACTGCTGAAGAGCAGTGGAGTGTGAGTTGTTCATGGACCAAGACCAGACAGACAAACATTAATCAAAATAAATGAGAGGCATTAGTTCATTCAGAAGGGGATTTAGAATGGAAAGAAGAACAAGGCCTTAGAACATTGGCACTGTAACTAGCAGAGCTCAGGCACTGATGGGATCAAATTCTACCAGGGCGTACTTCAGCACAAACCAAAACTAAGACTCCATAGGATGGTCGGAGTAGCCACTGGACTTACTTATGCACTTGCATTTTAATTACATTGCAGGAATTGTTGCTGACTGGCACGAAGTATTTGCTCCTGTGGATTGTCAGGGTGAAAGAGCAAGAAGCTGACAACAATTCTGTTTCCCCATTTTATCCAAAAGTCCCATCAGGGTCTCTAAGACCCAAACCTGCCATTTTAGAGTCGCAGATGTAAAAACCCTACACCAGCTTACCTGGAATTCACACAACTGACTGCACCTGCCTTCACCTTTCCTTACGTATTCCTCTTTCTTGCTTGTCTCTTACTGTAGATATTTTTGTTTCTTTCTTCACTGGCTCTCAGAATAGTCAAGAATGTACGGCAGCCTCCAAATATTTGCTTTCAAAATAACCTTGAGGAGGAAAAAAACCACTGACATTTTATGGACAAAGAGACTTTTAAAACTTTTTACAATAGTTTGCATTGAGCTTACTGAATCCGCTCTCTCTCATGTGATTGACTCATTATTTCCCATCAGTTCTATCAGTGAAAATTATTTCCAATCTTTTTCAGAAAAAAAAATACAATGTCAGTAGGGCACAGTCAAACACAATGGCTGTGAGTAGCTCAATAGACTGAGTTACTCTTGCACAATTCTCTTTGCCCTGCAAAGAGACATTTTGCAGCATCAATTAGGTTCAGCAAACATCCGTTTAAAGTCAAGAGCTGGAAGAATAACGTATTTCTTTGAAGTCTGATGACAGCCTAGGCAACAGCACAAGTAGAAAGAGAAACAGTCTGAAAAACTCATTTACTTAAGAAATTGTACCAGGTGACCTTTTATTAGATCTGATCTTGTGAAAGATATCACTGTATGAATTCATCATTCTCACAAGTAATTCCTCATTTAATAATGGCTGTTTCCAGCAAATTATGGCACTGGGCTCAGTGACTCCTTAGTGAGAGTCAGTGAGAACAGAAATTATGAATGTAATGGACAAGGCAGAGTACGCAGGCCCAGTGAATTTCACACCCCATCTATATTTAGTGTTCATTTGCAAAAGGAAATATCTGCTTGCTACCAGGAAATATCTGAACACCAACAGATTGGTCAAAATCTCTCTGTGTACCTTCAGTAATTTTTGGTTTTTCATTTTGCACAAAGCTACCCCAAACATTAGTAAATTGAAGATGTATGGATGTACAGTCACATATTTCTGGTTCTTACAGGTGCCACAAGACTCTCAAACAATGAGTTTTATTAGGGGCATTGATATACAATTTTCCAAGGAAATTTAAGTAGGGAAGAAGCCAGAGATGGTAACAAATAAATATGTATGTGGAAGTTTGGCATTGGCACTCTTCAACATTTGGAAGGAATAGCAGAGATACAGAAAGAAACAAATGTGGGTAAACTGGGAAGCAAATTTAGGGAAAATCTAAAGAGGGAAGTCATGGGAGTGACAGAGAATAATTTGACTCAATGATAGAAAATAGGTGTCTTGAAGTTACTGGGGAACAAAAGCACCTGATAACAGTGAAACAGAAACACTTTATTTCCAAGCTTGTCAAAATATACCTCTTTGCAGCCATTTCCTTGTGGGTTTTTAGCATGTTAAGTTGCAACGTGAGCAGATGTTTCTTCTGTGATTTCACTGCAGCTTTCGGTAGCCTTACAATGAAAGAATTTTTTTCATTGTATAGCATGTGGCATCATTCAGTGACTATGCCAACAACTTCAGCTGAAAACAGTTCTCCAGACACTGCCAAATCCAAAATGCCATTGTCAATAAAGGATGAAACCAACTAACACTGATTTGTTTCTCCAAGAAACATCAAAGGGCTTCTTAATAAATATGCCAACTCTTGGGAAAAATAAATTTTGATTATTCAAAACAATTGCACGTTGCAAACTTATCTGTTTCCCAATCAGTTTATATTATCTTGACAATGAATCATAGTCATTAATGAGTATTTCTCAAACAAAAAAGAAAATTAAACCTTTGAGTATGTATTTGTAACACAGCACACACAGACAGATAACTAGTAATTATACTTGCTCTTGTTTTTAGTTTTCAGATTACAGCGCATTGGGTAACAGAAAACACTATTAGTGCTGAGGACCTTCTTGCTTTGCAGCCTGAGGGATGTTTTCATCCTCTGGGAGACTGTGTGTAAAACCTTTATTTTCTTAGGCTTTTTTTGAAGGGAAGAAGAGAGTGAAAAATGTTTTGTTGCACCAGGAACAGAGGGATGTTTCTATCATGCTTCTAGCATGGAATAATCATAAGCAAGATGAATCCTAGTTTCATGGGGGTGCAGTATTTATTTCCTATGTACAATTCAATCTCCTTTCTAAACGTCATCATGGTATTTGCCATTAATCTCCAGCTGAACTGTATAAACTACATCATATCACTAATGATCTTCCACCCCATCCTATGATTTTCTACATGCAATAAAGCAGTTTGTTTTGACTTTATTAAAAGCACCTGCAGATCCATATATTATTTCTATTAAGTTAAATAATAATTTAATATTTATTTTTAATATT
>VYZT01026612.1:1364-50262 GCA_013400735.1 Pomatostomus ruficeps
ATTCCTAAAGTAAATAGAGGAGTAACAAATACTCAACAGTGGTGTAAATCCCTGAGCTGACACGGGCCAGAGGCATCCTCTTTTAACAGCCTGCAGAAAGCTGCCTTCTGGAATGCACTGGGAGAGCAACCAAAGAGAACAGTTAAAGAATGTTATGAGGAAAAGACAAATGTTCACTGAGGTTGGGGTGCACATATTTCTCGCTCAAAATTACAGAGACCTGCCAAACTCTACAGACTTGAAATCGAAGTTGCAATCCTGGTTCCCAGCTCACTCGTGCTTGTGTCTAGCTCTCCTTCACTCCACTGCAGCCCTGTAGGCCTCCCTCCACTCCACAGCACCGTGCACCAGGGCCAGCTGGTTTGACAAATTCCCCATGTTCTAGAGGAGCCCTTCCAAAAACCTATTTCTGACTTTCAGACTCCCATTACAGTCCCTCCCTATCTCATAGCCCAAATTCCTCTGCTCTTGCCACCCATCCACTCTTCCTCCCCTTCTTTCTCAACAGTCTCAGAGAGGTAAAAATAGGATGACCGAAATTACAAATTTTGAGCTAGTTTGTTCCTTATTTCCATTGCAGCCACAAAAATAACCAGTTCCTTCACTTTTGCATGATAAGAAGTGAGTCTAAACTTTTAGATGCAGCTGCAAAAACTCATGGCCTTTCCAAGCTCCGTCTAGGAAAGAAATAATACAATTTGCTACCAATGCAGGCAATCATTTCTCAGATCTGAAAGTAGGTGCAAATTTTTCAAGAATCCCAAGTTTTCCAAGAATCATTTCCAGAAGATCACCCTGGAGTTTGCCCTTGCCAAAATCTTGATGCCAGTATCACAACTCCTGCCAGGAACATGTTGTACCACTAAGGTCTAATTCTCTCTGATGTGAAGACTGATGGCATCACACAATGCTCGAACGAAGGAAAGTCCACCAGCATCTGACATCACACTACTTCAGCCCAGAATCAGAACAAGAGAAACAGTTATAGTCACCAAGTTAATCTCTAGCACATTCTGTAAATCCTTCTGAAAAAAATATACTTTATGAAAGAAGTAGTCTTGAGCACATTGCAAAACTGTCTTCTGAACAGTTAAGAAAATAACCCTTTGAAAGCTTTCTCCAAAAGAGATTAAAAAATTTCATCCAAAATTTGGAAATAATTTTTATTTGAGGTGCTAAAGACAACTTCCAAAAACCTACTTTACGTTTTAAAAGATTTTTAGGCATACTGAAACTGTCATTTAAAAAAAATAAAATGCTGCAAGACCAAAAGCCAAAACTTGGCAATCTTGTAGATTTCCAAATGCTTCTGATTAGGAATCACTGAAGTGATAACATTCTGAAACAAATGTGTATGAAGGAATCAAGATTAGGAGACTCATCTAAATCAACAAATATTTCACAGAGATATTAAACATTTAGCACATAGGCTTACACAAAAATACCTACTTTCAGTGCATTTTATCTATCATGAATTCCACACATGCTAGAGGTGTAATGAGCAATAAAAAAGATCCCAGTACAGTGGCATGATTTCTCCCTAGAACCTAAGACAAACTAGTTTAAAAAATAAAAGTAAATGAACCTGACCTATGACTACAACAGTTGGAAGTGCTGGTTAATGAAGTCTGTGTTAGTGGCAGAGAAGTTATGGATTCTCTCATCTGCTGATTCAATTGAAATGAGAGCAATAAAAAATTCTTTTAAAAGAGCCAGGAAAAAAATATCCCACTAAATTTCGCATTCCATGTGCTAGTACTACTTTTCTCCACACTGACAGGTGCCTGTACCCCCAGCACTCTTCTCAGCCTCTCCCCAGACCACAGCTACGCCACTTCAGCTTTACACCAGTAACTAAAGCCAATTAAGCAACAGCCTCTCTGTAGCTCTTCCCCACTGTAAAGGCTGGGAAAAGGAAAAAGCTGCCTGTGCTGCCTTCTGTGGGCCAAACACTGAAGCCACAAGCAATGCCGACAGTGTTTTCCTTAAATAACAACAGAATACACTGCAGCTTGAAAACAAAGGGTGGGGAAAGTGAGAGCCTCCTAAGTGGAGTATGGGAGGGGAAATTAAGAAGTGTTTGGCTTCTCCTAATAGTTCTCACACCTCTAAAAATACACAATACTGCTCACTCTCTGTAGCTGCCCCACACTTAATACACAGTACAGGTGAGATAAAAAACACCTGGCTACCCTAACGCCTTTGTCAGCTCATTGCCAGATACCTAACGCAACTAAGTGCTTTTCTTTCACTTTTGCTCCTGTTAAAATGTAGGTCATAAGGGGATGATCCTCTTCAAGGCACGGCTTTTTATCTTATGGTCTCCTCTGAATATCAGTTTGGAAGAATTTGAGAAGTGTAATTTATAAGAAGGTGTCTCTGGAATAGAAACTGAGAGCCAGTCAGTAATAAAGGCCCACAGATGTCTTACACTAAATATTCTCACCATGAGAATCTTTACAATTGACACTCATCTGCTCCACAGAAAGACATCAAACACTTTCATACATCCCATATTGAGATGCACATTATCAAAAGTTTTTCCCTGCAACATGACAAAGTTTGTTGAAGTGAGGTGCTGATGGAAGGTGTGAAAACGTGAAAAATGACTAATCTTAGATTGTAACATATATTGATTGAATTTGGAAACTGCCCTGAGCACACCTACATCTATTACTTTCCTGACGCAGGCCCTAGTTAATCCCTGAGTGAGCTACAGCCAGCATCATCAAGCAAGGGCAAAAGTTCAGTACCAACAAAGAAGAGAGAGCAAATAATACAATTTTCTCAGACCACCTGTGGTTCCTTTTTAGTTTCTTCTGTAAGCATCAATGACACACACATTCATGCCATTTAAAAAACAATCTTAACAACAAAGCTAAAGGATGCTTCACATCTCTGAAGCAATTTTTCCTTTAAATAAATCTGAAAATACTGAGAATGATACTTTGCAGAATGTATAAAGGATCTGTTCAACAATTTGAACAGCCATACTATCTGCAAATGACCTAGTTTCTTTGCAGTTGCCCAGCACGTAGCAATCTCTGTACAAGAGACAGCAGCTGCCTTGCAACCAGTGAGCTCAGCACCAGAGATGGCTGTGTCTAACAAATGAGATATCTTGGTTATTTTGACATGTTTAACACATGTATTTCTGGCTTCTCACCAAGAACATTTAACGTATTTTGCAATACTTTACTACTCACAGGCAGACACTATTGCACTGCTTTGAGTGAAAAAGCAGTTATCTACTGTCTAACAATGTCTACTCCAATTCAGACTCCCACCCTATCCACATGGCACTCTCCCCCTTTGGCAATAAATCCATTCAGAATAGCAAAGGACAGAACCTGTGTGCCAGCTCTCAAGGTCTCTCCAAACGTGACAAAAGGACTTAAGTGATCTAGATTTCACTGAAGCCTAGCATGACTTGAGGCATGCAGTTCTCATTCTGGAGGTCTAAGGACACTCAAATTTTACGCCAAATCCAACTAGAACCCATGTTTGTTCACCTTGAAGTGGGCTACTTTTGTGGGCTCTGACTGGCATAGAAGAACACGCTGGTTTGAATCACATGAGAGGGAAGCAGACAAGAGGTGGGAAGGATGGAGCTTGTCTCTACAAATCCAAGCTTTTGCAGACATCAATTTCTGGAAGATTATCTCTACAACCTTAATGGGAAAAGAAAAAAAAAAGAAAAAGCAACTCCACTTCACTGAAAAGATGGGCATCTAAAATAAATCAGATGTTTTACACTGTGGAAGTGTCTATTTTCCTCTGGCCAGTACAGAATCTAGATGGCTGAGACCCGCGATACAACTGTCATCACCATATATATAAAAAAATTCTCACTCAAATCACTGGGAATCTTGCAACAACTTCAACAGCATCAAGGTTTTAGCTCACATAGGTTATCTAGTTTAGATTTTCCTGTTTTGACTACCCTAATAAAGAGCATAAATCAACACAAATACCTTTCAGAATCTTCAGCAGCATGTCCTTGCATTTAAACCTTGTATTAGTACATCTGCAGAGAGCACTTACACACAGCTTCACAGTCAGATGACTGAGAGCCCCCAACATGAGTATTTTACCCAGGATACTGCAGCTGTATGGAGCTTAATATACTCTATTGTCAATGCTGAGCTAGAAACCGAAAAAAGATGTACTTTGTGTGTCTTCCATCACTCTTCAGAACGATTTATTTTATTAGGAAGCAGAGATCATGGAAGCCTAATGCAAATAGGCAGCAAATGTGCTACATATCCATATAGAACACAAACCACAGCACATATTGTATCACAGTATAATTTCTATATGTAATATAATAGCTAATCAACCCAGCATTTTTATCACTGTAAAGTCACAGCTTCTCTACATATTGCAATGATTTCTTTTATTGAGTGTGACCACTGTTATTTGCACGACCAAGTACGATGTCTAGACTGTGTGAGCATGTAGGACAAACATCACATTCACAGCCACAATTTCTTCACCACTGTAGTCAGAATTAAATTTATAATCTCTTGTCTAATGATAAATAGATGGAAGCCATTACCATTCCAGGATATCTTCTCCTGTGCTGAAGTGTTAAGTGCTCAATACTACATACAGAAAGGCTTTTCATTATTACCTATAGTCTTGAAAGGTATCATTCTCACTGTTTTGAAAAGGTTAATGCTGTGTATGTTATCCATGTCTAGAATTCCAGAAGGAATGAACTTATTTATGACCTGCTCAGCATTCATTAAAAGTTCCAGTTTTAAGTGTAAAATGGAGTATTGCTAATTGCAGGATTTAAGCTCTGGAATACCCATATTACTCAAACAGAAGTGAAAGGAATAATTTGAAAGTGGGAAGCGTCCAAGTTATGGATGCAGTGATACACCAGATGCCATACACTGTGTAAGAATGAAGACTGCACTAAGATTTTCCTTAGTATGCAAGCACTTACTTAAAGGGGGAAGATTGCAACAAAACATGGGATTAAGCATTATCATGCCATTAACCAACACAATACCTCACCAAGAAATCTGATTCTGCTGTCTTGATTACATTATTTATATATTACAATATTACTGTACCAATCAAGGCAGGTTCACAGCAATCAGGAAGCCATCAGTCTGGATTTTCCAAAAAGCTGGATAAAAGAGTTACCCATAAGGGCCTCCTCAAGCCAATGTATCAGTAGTACGGAATATGGGGTTACCTTGTACAAATGTTTCCTAGGCAGGTTGGATGCATCTGATGATGCACTTAGTATAAATAGGCTAACTTTCAGTTTTCTACTTTTTCATACACTCAGTGTACTTACATTAGTCAAGTCTGTTTCTGCTTGTAATACATCTATCTATAACTGAAAAAAACCCACCAAAACCACACAACTTACAATTTGAGAAGAGTCAATTTTCCCCCATTAAGACTTCTCAGTTCTTCACCAATGTTTCCTGATGTTTGATACAATAAACAGAAGTGTCTGTCCACTCCATCTGTACAGAAATACAGCACATAAAGCCCAATACATAGCTTGTAAAGAAATGTTGTTTTCACCACAGCAAACAGAGACAAGAGTTCCTCCAGATGAGCTTTTCCTTCTTCCCCCGAGAGCAGAAGCCTAGCAGAGCTTGCCAACAAAGTTAATACTCGAGTTGAATAAGCAGTGTCTTAGATTCAATTTTTTAGCTCATGCTCAAAAAAATCCAGCTCTGAGGTGATATGTGTAAGCAGATACCTCTCGGCTTCCTGTACGATTGTCTCAAGTCTGTGTAGCCCACATTATCTCCTTTTTTGTATGCAAAAAAAATAGAATGTTTATCTTCACTTTGGAGTAAAAGCCACCTTATCAGACAGTAGAACGAAGTGATAGCCAGTCTCCTCTTTCCCACTCCTTGTTCTATACATGTGTAGCAAAACACCAAGTCTTACAGATCTCCAAAAATCTGATGCCTCCAACTTAAAACGAAAAATAATTTCACTGGAACTGGGCTTCAAGATGTAGCAGAGTTTGTGTGATGTGGAAACAGAAAAACATCCAAGGAGTCTGTTTTCCCAATCAAACCAAATAGCTGCTATTGTGATATTGACATGGACCTCCAATCTAAATCACATCTTTATGAATATTGCATAATAATAAGAAATAGCAAATATTTGCCTTAGCTTCTTTAAATAAACCAGCTAACAAAACCCAATTCATCCCAACATGCCGCTATGATAAAAACTAGAAACTGGAAGCATTGTTGTCACTTTTACAGCCCATAGTTCTGGTTTATAAAAAAAAGGCATCCACTTGTCCTGAAATTATGGAATGCACACATAGATTGTGGAGTCACTACTGTTTCCACAATAGCCTAACTTAATCTGCAGATCTGTTTTAATAGGTTAGCCTTTCTATTATTGTCATTATTTTAAGTAGTTACATAATAAAAATACATTTGTAGCAGTGGAACAAGAAAATTCACTTTTCTGTAATGGGAAAACAGTCTTCAGCTATTTCTGGATTCAGGTGTATCCCTTGGTCCCAGTAAGTGTGGCAGTGTTACTTACTTCTACACTCAGTTAAAACCTCTTCCCAATACCTTTTTCTTCCTCATAACTGACAGCATCAGCTTTTGGTTTGCATCAATTGAAGTTGTTGTCCGTGCTCCACTGTGGCAGCAAATATGGAGCTCTATTACTTTTTCAGATCCTGTATAAAAAGGAATGTATGAAATACAGCTCCTCATCAGTCTCCTCCCTGAAGATCAAATTTCAGTTGCATAACAAACAGTGACTCTGCATGACACAATGGAGCCTTCGTGCGTGAGGCAGCTAAACCGAAACTGAAAAAATATCATACATCATTATCTGCCTTTGTCTGGACACAGAAGAGATTTGTCTCAGGAAATAAGTAAATTGCATAAATAATCCAAAAATCAATCCAAAAGGTTTTCAAAAGACTTAAAAGTCAAAACAGTATCTTTTTAACCCTCAAGATGATTTCTAGTTAACATACAGATATTTTACAGTAATAGATCCTGTCTTGTGCAGAAGTCAGGCTACACGAGAGGATCACAGTCCACTTTGGATGGGATATCAGTGAAATATTAACAACATCAAAATTCAGTTTTATGCAGAGTTTAAAGGCTTTTGAAGAAGAAAAAAATAATTGCTTTCAGACTGGAAGGTTTTATTCAAAGGTCCCCAACTTCAATATCAATTGCTATTTAAATTCATCCATTTGCACCTGTAATCATAGAAACTTCATATAGGTGGCACTTAAGTTTCAGAACATCTAAGAATTTGCTGCTTATATGACTTTTAAATTCGTAGGTACTAGAGAACTCCTTAATAAGCAACTACAGAAATGCATCTCATGAGTCTGTATGAATTAACAAATAATTTGGGTAAACACATAAACAACATATAGCATGCTAACAATTTGAAGATCCTCCATCTGCTGAAAATTCTATGTATTCTTAGGTCTAACATCACTTTAATCCATCACTTGTTTCCTAAAAAGAATTAGTAAAAATGTAAGCTCCTTTTTCCCTACTGGTTTTATGTGAAAAGAACATATGAGCCCAACATTAATCTTTTCTTCACTTATAATAGCTGCCTACCTACCCTCACTTCAGCCATTTAGCAATCCTGTTATGAAACAGCTGCTATTAGTGAAAAAAGTCCAAACTGGCAGCATTCATAGACCACTGGGAATACAGAGCATTTTAAGATGTTTCTACAACTCCCCATCAATACCCTCTGATTCATTTTTTCAAGACCCTACCTTAGAGCTTCAAACCAGGATTATGCTCCTAAAGCCTCAACATCAGAAAGTCTGGCTTTTCTCTTGATTTTCCCGTGGAGGACTTCCTGTTCTAGACCAATACAACCTTCTTAAAATTTCTTTTTCTACTCTTTTACTGCTGCTGAATCTGATTCAAAAGGGGCCCATCTGTTCCAGCTACATCATCAGGAGAGCTCTGCACTTTCACACAGCTGCCGAGGTTTCTGTCCCCATGCAGAAACTGGAATTGCTCCACCCACCCCCTTGGCACAGAAATCACGTAAAGTAACTGATGGATCCAAAAACCTATTGCATGATCATTTCTACACTGGCTGTTTCTCTAATGTAAACTCTCCTTTTCTCACATTTTGCAGGGCCCTAATTTGTTCCCTTAATAAAATGCACCATAAAACTTGAGAGTGTAATTTTCCAATGGAAAGGAAAAAAAATCCCACCAAATAAACTAATCTTATTATAGATTCCATGAAGCAGTTCAAAAAGCCCAGATAGGTGATTGTTTCTATTAAATTCTATCAACTGCTGGAGCAGTTTATTCAAGAATTCTAACACTTCCTTAGAATTTAAGTGACTTAACCTCCACTACGTTCCGCAGACTGAAAAGCAACTACCTGCAAGTAGAACATGGAAGCTTTCACAGTACCCACGTCACTGTTAACCCGGCACATGCTCTGGAAAGGGATTCTCTGACAACTTAGATGCACCAGCTTGACCTGAATACAAGCAGACTGTACTCTCCAAAATACCTATGACCACCTGATTCCAGCTACTTATTCAAGGCTCAGAGAGTTTGGTCTGTTCAGCCTGGCAAGAGTCACAGGAGACCTGAAAACACCTTCCAGTGCCTATGAGGGCTCCAAGAGAGCTGGGGAGGGCGTTTGAACAAGGGCATGTGGTGACAGGACAAGGGGGAATGGCTTTAAATGAAAAAAGGAAGATTTAGATTGAATACATGGAAGAAACTCTTCCCTGTGAGGGTGCTGAGGCCCTGGCACAGGCTGCCCAGAAAACCTGTAGCTGCCCCATCCCTGGACGTGGTTCAGGGCCAGGATGGACACGGCTTTGGGCAATCTGGGCTAGTGGAGAGTATCTCTGCTCATGGCAGGGCATTGGCACTAGATGGTCCTAAAGTCCATTCCAACCCAAATCATTCTATGATTCCACAATTTTCTGGGCATAGAAACTCATTAAACTGTTCCTGCATCTCTGCTTTGACAGGAAATATCTTCTAGACAGAGCTTAAAAATAAATTTACTTTTGAGCCATAGAAACCCTTGCAGGAAGTTTGCTTTAGTTTCTTTTTTATAAATGAGCCTAAGTAAATTAAGAACAATTTTAATTAAGTAAAAAAATGCACAAAGGTTTTGGATTGTTTTAGTTAAGATACAACGGAACTAAAAAATTAAATTTAAATGGCACAACTCTCTACCTGCATCTGAATGCTATCTGTGGGAATCAGCTGGACTTGCTAATGCTTCCTTAAATTCAATTTCTGGACAGAAGCTGTTTATTGTGGGAATCACTGTACAATGGAATGTGGGGTTTTCTACCCATTCTCAGTTGATTTTGGGGCCAGCTGTGTCTCATCTCTTCATGCAGCATTAAGGAGAAGTCTTTTCTTTGCACACAGTACTTCTTTACAGTATCTGTGAAGGGTAAAAGTGAAGCATTTATTTTTATTGATAATATGAAATTTTCACACAGTCACAGAAATGAATTACAACTGAATAGTAGTCATCAGTCTCCCTACCAAATGTAATGCATGCATTTTAGCTCATTTGATCTTGGCAAATCTCAAAAGTTAATAAATTAGTAATCAAGAAACAAAATAAATTATATTAACATATTTTAACAAATAAAAATAAAGCTCAAGTATACCTTGGAATTGTATTTTACCTATAACAATTCACACAATGTTATTAGTGAAATTAATGAAAAATACTTGAAATCAAGTTTGGGCAATTGGTTCAATTGAGGATTAGGCTCATTAAATGTCAATATTCTGAGCATGTGAAAAAGTATTCTATAATCTCACAAATTAAACAACAATAATAAGTCTTCATCGAGTTCAGGGTGTAAAAATAATTTATTAGCTTTTGGTCATAAAAAAATTAGCTACTATTCATGGTTTTTTAAACAGCAGCAGTCAAAAAAGTGACAATTGAAAAGTCTTCAATAAAAATAAGGCAAGCATTATAAATTTGTTCTTTAAAAATCAATGCTGTAGCACTACAGAATTAAGGGTAGCAGAAAAAATAAACAAGAACTTAGGAAAACAATCACCAAGTCATTTCTATGCTATCACTTTAGTTAGCCAAGGAAGCATTGGTAAAGCAGTATGAAAGTAAACTTTTATTTCAAAACTATTAAGAGTTAATGAAGATTTAAAGGCATCCCTTTGGGGAAGGAAGTGAAGTATGCCCTAGTGATGATAATTTTATATTCTATCGGTTTATGTTTGTAAAACATGACAGAATACTGAACCAAAAGCTTGCAAGACAAGAGGCCTTGACTCTACTGTTTCTGCTCAGTGATCCGCTGGAGACAGAGCTTCATGTAGGAGTTCTTATTGCGTATTTCCATCACTGCATCCCTGACGAGTTCAATGAACATCTGAGGCCAGAGCTTCTGCAATGACTCGTTCTTCATATTGATGTCAGCTGCTTCTTTCACTAAGCTCTCAACATATGTCTGACAAAATGTTTTTCTTTCCTTGATTTCCTGCATGAGAAAAAAATTACACAATGTATGAGAAAAAGGCAAAAAAGGCTAAACAAGAGCAAATAAAAAAAAACCCTCAAAAATGGAATGAATTAAAGAACATAGCAAATAGCAGGCAGATGCTATTGTGTACTTTCTCTTCTTGGTTTTAAGTTGCATGGCCCAGAGTCTATGCCAAGCCTTTATGAGTGTGGCCACAGAACCTTAGTGTATAATATTCATACTATATTAAGTCATTAATTTATTTGAAGTTAACGTTTAAGTAATTATATAAATAAATATCTTTTAACAGCATTACAATTTTTGTTGCTTTCAGGCATAGCAGTGAAAATTTACAGAAACTATTAAGCACTAAACTAGTTTTCCTTATGTCTCTTCCCAGAATTTCAGTGTTTTAGTTGAAAAGTTTATGTTTCTCTACCTGCCCTAACACGAATATTGTCATAGAAAAATATGCCAGTACTCATCCTTTTCCACAGGCACTCTGACAAGTGCTGGTTCCTAGTGTGCATTACATCAGATACTGAAGTAAGCCGAACCTTTAAAAATAAAAAGATACTGTGCTTTGTGCAGCTACTAGTTCTGCATTTTAGTAACTCAAACTGTATTAATCCCTGCTTCTGCAAAGGTTCTATAAAACACCTTAAGCTTTGAACAATAAGTTATATTGGAGCTAAATATCTAACTAGTTTGAACGGTGGCATTGTTAAAAGTGTTTGATCATGCTTCAGGCCACTAAAACTGAAGTTTTCATTAAAAAATAATAATAAAGCTGAGAAAATGCTTTCCAGCAGTCTCAGCTAAAACTCCAAATTATTAAACAAAGACCCAATACTGCCATCTTTAGCAATACACTTATTCTGTCACATTTAGTATGTGAGTTTGCTGCTGGGGAACTGGAAGGAGTCCTTTTTGCCAGGACGCACGCCTGTGAGAGCCTGCAGTACCTGCTGCCACATGCACAATGCTACAGCAAAGGACAAGGCGGGAATTGCTGCGCTGGGAAGAGAAAACAATGTATTTATTTAATGGACTATACAAATACTAAGCTGATTTTATTTCATTATAGGGCTGATTCCATGGTAAAGGACAACAGGAATACCTCAGTCTTACTCCATGCCATTCAAAGATTTAAGAGCTACTATCACAGCTTTCGAGACTAAAATGTTTTCTTAATTTAATCTCTCCACACATGCAGTCACTGTCTCCTTTTTATGCTATGGATCTGAGATAACAAAACCACAATGGAATAACAGGATTCAGTGATTACTGAACTTGATTTAATTTCTTGCACTAGAGGATTTATATATTTCCACATAATCAAAAAGCAAACAATGAGACAAATGTGGGAAGCAGAGTACATACAGTTAGAACTCACGATGATTGCTCAGAAAGGAGACTGTGGCTGAAAAAATCATATTCTCCCTGGGAACAATTTCCCTCTGCCCAAGCAAAAGAGTTAGCAGATCAGAAACACAAACTAAAACAAGCATGACTGATGCCCTTGTCTGAAACAAGCCAGCTTGCAATTTTATTAATAATTAAACCTAATACATTTCCTATATATTTATTTTCCTGTAGCTCATGTAAAAGCTAGGAAGCAGCTTTTTATTACTACAGCCTGCCCTATCTCACATGTTGTCTGAAGGTGTTCTTCACCAATTCATTCAGGGAAGATCTAACATGTGCAATATACATTTTTCTTCCTAAAAAAACTGTGTTCACTCCATATGGCTTGTAGGTGAGAATGTATTTCTGAGACTGTAGCACTCTTCAGGAACCTCTTCACCAAAGACAGACACTGAGAATTTTCCAGTATTCTGAGAAAAAGATCAGTTAGGTGAAATGTTTGATCAGATATGTAAATATGTTCAGCAGTGATCTTTTAAAACCACCATTTCTCAACAGCACAACTGAAACTTGATGTACAGATAAATTCAATGAGCAGTAGCCTAAGGTTAACTAATAGAAAATGTAAGTATTTTGTAACGATATAATTTACCTCAAGCTTTTCCATATGAAAATCCTTTGTCATGTAATTCAACGTTGCTCGAGCTGTGCTTTCCCCTCCACTTCTTCTGTTATCACTACTTTCCTCGCTCCCAACCCCAGATTTCTTTCCCTTTCCCTCCAGCAGATAATGGAATTGCTTCCTCCTGTGAAATGAGATTTACAGTCCTAATTATCGAAAACTTTTAAGTGCAGATGTTTCTAGCTATTGTGGGGAGGGGTTCTCCTTTTGAACATACGCTTCCAAGCTTTGAAGTATATTGCATCCTCAAGTTATTCGAAATACATACGACTCTAGATGTCCCTTCGTTAATTTGTCTCCTAACAATTGACTTTGGTATCTATCACATAGCATCTCCTAAATAGGAAGTCTTGCAGCTTTAACTTTTATTAAGTATTCATCTATAGAAGACTAAAAATAGAGGGGGGTACAGTACAACTCTTAAATCTGTTAACTGTTAATTACCCACCATAAAATACCCACTAAAAATAGCCAGTTCTCATCATGAAGGTCCAAAAGCCTTCACCAATCCCAGTACAAATGGAGAATTGAACACACAGTTCATTTGTGTGCATGTGCCTTTTCACCTCTCAGCAGACTTCATACAAGTTCCGAGAAAACCTCTGGCTACATGGACCAGGAGATGGTAACACCTGTGCATTATGCAGAGGACCTATCTTCTAAAAGATGGTACTTGTGAAATTTTCATCTTTTTATCTAAAAAGAATTCACCGTAACAGTGTGCCAAAGAGTTAAACATGTTCTGCACCAACTTCAGTTCTGTTCCTTGTATTTTACCTGGATTCTCCAAATAACGAAAGCACGCGATAATGTGGCAGCTCTGAAGATGCCACATAGGCCAGAATGCCAAAGAGCCTTTCTGCCTTTACGACATCATCTTCAGTAACCTGTGAGGGAGTGGGAAGAGATGAAAAAAATTACATTTCAAAATTAGCACATTCATATTTCATTACGTATGTACATGGAGAATTAATTGAAATTTTTACACAGAACACTGCACACAGATCTGTTGCAGGCACAACTTCAAAACATAGATTTGCTTTTACTGGCACTTTAAATGTACCTTAGAAGAAACCAAATGAGGTACTGGTGCTTGTTTTATTTCCTGTAATTCTGGATATCTTAATGTATATACATGCTGCCCTGTGCTTCATGATAGTCTTTGCGAAAAGAGAATTTTTATAAGGGTTCCTTACGTTCATTTTCTGAAGGTCAGACATATTAATTCTGTTCCATACTGCATGCACTTACAGAAGGTCTACTGGAAAATTTCTGATTAAGTTATGCTGGAGAAACAGAAAGATTCCGGGCATGCACATGTGAAAAGATAACTTATAGACTCTCTCATTTTGGCAGCATCATGGAAAAGGCTTTATAAAAGAGAGGCTTTAGAGGGAAAAATTTTCTCTGCATTTTTCAGCTGCGGAAAATAACTGCTCACTCATTATATTTCTCTAAATGTCTACCATACTGTTGTTTCAACATTAAATTAGAGCTCTTCAACCTAACTCTCAATGGTTGAAAAATTTTCAGGATTCATTTTATACAAAACTGAAAAGTGTAGAGAAAGTGGAAGGGATTCATTCTTTGGTGGTGGTGGTGGTTATTTTTTGTTTGTCTTGGCTTGTAATCTCTGGAGACCATGGCCTGTGTTTCTCCTACCCTGATGGCCAGACTATGAACTGACTTCAACTGCCAAAAGTTTGTTGGCACAGTTTCTGGACTCCTGGCTTTGTACTGACTGCAGAAGCAGTCTTTACGATCATCTAAATCTGACCTGGATAACACTGGACAATGAAACTTACTCACTGACTTCTTAACTTCTGGACAAAATTTAATTTCCATTCATCCTATAAGATATTTTGGGAAAGAAACCTATTATTAAATACACTTCAATACTCACAATATTTACTAAGCATTTCCAGACAAACTTTGTGTTCTGTGTTATTCAAATGTGTGAGTAAAATGGAATTTTGATCCACGTTAACAGCCTTTTATTGTATTCTTGTGTAATGTTTAGAGACTATACAATCTCCACTTGCCTAAAATATATTGCAACAGCATACTGCAGGGGCAAATTCTGTGAAAACATCGATCAGGAAATCAGAAATGTACAGTCAATTCCATTTTTGCAGTGTCTGGAATTGTTAATTTTCACTTAAAATTAAGTAACTCTTACTTAGTAGCCTAGGAGTAGATGACCTTGTTGAATAGTCCGTAACAGAAGCAAGGTCTAAAACAAAGAGCACAGAAGGCAGCTAGGGAAACAAAGCCTAGTGCAGGCAGAAATGCCTGCTGGAGAAATAAGTTATTTTAATGTATTTATTTATGTTAAGAGAAGCATAAGGACCAGGTCAACAGAGACAGCAATGCTGAATACACTCTCCAGCTCACAAAAACTCATGTTCTCTATCTTACTGCAGTGCATTGTTTGCTCCATTAATCACAAAAAGATTATAACGGTAGTATCACATAAATGTAAGGCTTTATGCCTGCTCCTTGCCAAGCGCACAGAGCCAGCAGCAGCCGTGCCAGCAGGCCCAGCTCAGGGAAGGGGATGCATCTGTCACACTCTATTCCGTACCGCCACAGGGACAGCAGTCTGGAGGCTTTGCTAACTGCAAACCATGACAGCCTAGAACTAATCTGAGATTACTATCACTGGAAAAACTTCAAGGAACAGCTCAATAAAGACAATTTGCTTCTTCACAGCTAGTAAATATAACAACTGGACAAGGGAACAGAATTATTGTTAGGGGGAGACTAAGTTTCTAGCCTGGAATACTAACTAGAATGGAGGGGGAAGGCTGGGGAGAAAATAAAAGGGGTTTTAAACAGGTTTTTTACAGTTTAGAAGTGCTAGAGTGATACAATTTATTTAGTTAATTCAGTTAGTATATATTGTTTTTACTGTGCAACTCTGAGTACCTCAGAGCTGACAACACAATAGTCTCCACAAACATTGCACACAAATGGTAATCAGAATAGCAGAATATGCTCATCTCCCTTTCTGTCATCTGAAACTGTTATTTAGGGCTGATCTAAGGTCTGAGAATCACTTCAGGGGTTGTGTTCTTTACACTGAAACAGAATTTTCTATTACTCATGTTAATCCAATAGGTTATATACATCTGCGGAGCTGGATATCACAACTTCTGCTGTAGGGTAATGATAAACAGCAATCAGAGCTCATCTCTTTCATCTGCTTGGCTATGACACTTTTCAAATAATTAATGACACAAGGAAAAAATGTCTGTATGCACATCTTCATGTAGTGTGGTCTGGCTGAAAAAGTTGAGGACAACAATGTTCTTGTCATACATATTTAAGATCTGATATATGCCCTACATGAGATCATGCTGTGCTACATGTGCTCCATTTACTAAATTAATCCCCAAAAACCATTAAATACGAAGTTTTCCTTCAGAGACTGAACTTGTTGACCTTGAGATTGTAAAACAAGTCAACTTAAACAGATGTGTTACTTTCTTTTTCCATGAAGACCAAACAGGCAAGATTTATCTTCTATTTGTTTTTCATCTGAATCATTAGTGTTGATTTTGAAAATATGATGCAGTAAAAAAAGAAATAAAGTTTATTTTTTAAAATCAAATATGAAGAGCATTTTTTCAGTAATACTAAATTCGAGTTTATTCTGTATTTTTCATGGGATTACTGACTATCACTTTGTTCTTTTCCTTTTCAAGTTACTGTGCTGTTAGAGTGAGTCCTATTTCCATCCCTCCTTTCTTTGATAGTTAATTCATTTAAGCTCTTTACCCACTCCTGCTCTTCTGAGCAACTAATATATGTTTTATACAACTAAAACCAAGTAAACCACAACATCCAGCTTTGGCTGGATCAGATAGCAAGTAAATCTAATCCAAAACATATGATGATGACCAAATTAAACTACCAGATCTAAATGCTAAAGCTGTGTATTATTTTTGCTCTAATTAACTTCCATAATATCTCTTAAACTTACTTAGCATTTAAAATTGAATGTGCATTCAAACATTGTGTTGCATTGTAACTATTTTTCACCCCCTTTATGATCAAAGCTCAAGTATAAAATAGCTGTTTTATATGCTTGAATAAATTTACTTTCAATTGATGTAAAGGGGAATACAAAGTGCAAAGAACAGCAATATTAGTGTCCTAACATTCTATTTATTTAACCATCAAATGCACACCCAACAAAGAAAACACGCTAAAGGTCTTGTACAAAGCAAGGAGAAAAAGCAAAAACAAAAAAAAATCTATTTGACAGACTTTTCCTGTGACAGGTTTAAAGCAGAAAATATGATTCTGTTTGTAACACTGGCAATTGTAAATAATCATATCCAGTAAAGTACTAAGGAATCTGTCAAACACACATTTGCATAAATATTCAATGTCAGTACTGTGATTTTCTCAAAAACAATAAACAAGTGCTTCTTAAATTCAAGTAAAATAGTGCAGTTCTTTAGTAATAATTTCACATAATTTTATTAAATAATATTAGTTTTAATATTAATTGCACAACAAATTACATGGTGAAATCTACTTAAATTTTTTCCCCCTTAATACTGAGAAGACACTGACAGGGTTGTGCTCATTTTATTAGGAATTCATCTGCTCTTTTAAAAACAATGCTAATTTATCCTGTAAGACCAATTATAAGAAAGAAGCAACACCATCCTACCTTCACTCCATTTATCTTCTGTAGATGAAAATGGTTCAGTCTGAACAGAACATAGTATTTCCACAAAGTGAAGTTGACAACCGGATTTCCCTGAGGATCAACTGTCAACTGTTCCATGCGATGCATCTCAGCCAATGCATTGAACTGCTGCAGCGCCACAAGATTTGTCTCCTTAAACTTCAGGTGCTAAAAAAGTCAAACCCCAACAAATTAAGTACAGAAACAATAAAGAGTGAACACAGTGATTCCCATTCTGTGCCACTCAACTTTCGAACTGTAACAGTCGTGTGTCTGATGAAGCAACGGTGCTCATTTCATTTGAGGTCGCTGTAGCAAAACACAAGTATCAACCAGCTGCTCCATTACATATACTAAAAGATGTCAACATTACAAGCCCCAAGCAATTTATAAATTCTTTACTTAAAGCAGGAATATTTTCAATGTTACATAAAGCAGTGATACTACTTAAACAATACTTACTTTAATTCTGCAACTAAAGCACCAGCAACATCTACACATAAAAGTAAGTACAATCCATGTTTTTAAAATATTCTGCTTTTTTTGGGCACAGGGTGCTGGCCTCACTCATACCCTGCCCTACACTAATGCTCCTATGAGCATGGCGTATGCTACACAGTAACGTTATTGTGGGAAGAGGAAGGAGGAAAAATTGATGGTGAAGATATAAATTTAGTTGTGATTCTGCTATTGCCCACGTATTTTTCCCCACCCACAGTTAAACAATTGTTTCATTAAGACAGATAAATTTGTCTTAAAGTCCCCACAAATTTATCAATCTCAATTAAACCATTAAATTTTGTTATACTCAAAATCTTGAGAAGCAGCAGAGAGCTCAAGAGCCAATCAATCTGAGCTACAAGTTGCTTACGTTTGTTATCTCTGTTTTAATATTTGCATCAAAATGACTGATTTGAATGCCTAAGAAGAAGAGACATACTGAAGAGACTTCTCAGTCATGTTGCTTTTCTTCATCAAGAACTGAGGAATTTCAAGAACTGTGCTGATTTAGTTAGTTATTCCTTCTAATCTTCATCTTTTTATCCTATCAGCAATTTGATCTTTGAACTCACAACACAAATTAAGTCTTCCTGACACTATGGATCCATACCAATAGTACAGAACAACAATATGGTATTTGCACACAAGTTTTGTGACTTAAAAATAATTAGGTAGGTCAAAGGAATTAAAAGAAATAAAAACCAGTCTGAAAAGAAATCTGAATATAAATTACTGATTTTTAAGTATCAAGGTTAGCATTATAACACAAGGAAATATGCAATTCATAAGTGTATCTATTTACAGGAGAGCACTCTGTGAGGGGGCTATGCCAAAGTAAGGTTTCATTTGAGAATACGTATTCCATGGCTGTTCAGAGCTGAAACATGAGGTGTACTCACCACACAATTAGGAAATTTTGTCTTCAGTTTTGCTAACACTTGAACAATTTCATCAAATTCTATGAACATAAAGGAGACTGTGGCAATTATGCCAGCTGTTTGAACACTCCAGTTTCGATCCAGGCACTCCAGTGCCCCAGCACCATACAATCCAAGAGTGTCTCCTTCCACTTCCACTAAATGAGACTCTAGAACAGACAAGCCTTGTACTGCACTGCTCAGGATTGTATCAAGAGATCTGCAGAGGAAATAAAAATACAGTGATATAAATGAGATGATTTTGAAATAATATCATCACTTTACTGAATAACAATCCTTTCTTTTACCAAAACTGAACTGTCAAATACAATGGCATTTCCCAGCACTCATTCATTTTCAGTACCCCCATCTGGCTCAAATACACTGAAGGCTGGAAAACCCTTTTTTTGTCAAGTAACACTGTATATGTTCTACTTCTTTGGCAGAAAGGCTCTGGGTGTATTTGACTTGGCGGTGGGGTCAATTAAATAAAGAGTCCATTCATATTTAATAATCGGCTTAAGAATTTTAGCTCAGAATGCTAACCTAGCATGTTTCGTGTTGCTTTAGATCCCCTTCACGTTCTGTTTGATATATGAAATATAAAAGTTGACATGAGCAGTAACTCAAGCATTTCTTTAAAATAATGCAACCATTATCAATTCACAGAAGCAATTTTAAAATCAAGCAATAAACTGAGGTATTTCCAACTCTCATCTCTTTTTCCCACTTTCAACACGATACACTCAGCTGACTGGACCTAAAGCGTACAGAAAACTTGAGATGAGCACAAATTACAGGTTTAGAAAGTTATGTAATGATTACGATTATTTTATTCTTCACCACATTCCTAGTCTTTTGAACGCATTTTGACTAGTGGTAATCACTTGACTCATGTTCTCTTGACAACAACAATCAGAACTCTAAAATTCCACTCAACTGAAAATGTTGAGAGCCCACCACTTCATATGCGAAGCTCTAATTACTTATCTATGCTGAATTTCACCTGCAATTTTATTGCTTAATAGCTCATCTTGAGATTCTTTACTATGATAAAACACGTACATCAAAACAGCATCTAAAAAGCAAAAATAAGGAAGAATATTAAAATTATCTTGTGAATAAAACTAAGTCTGATAACTGCTACTGTTAAAATAGCACGGGTGTGAAAGCAGTCCAATAAAAGATGCTGCAGTTCAAACTAAGAGCATGAATACAACTATGAAACCTCTTGACACACAAAGAGGCTGCAAATCTTCATAATGCTCATACATCTTCATTTTGTTCATTTAAACTGAAGGCAACAATCTAAGTTGTTAAGGAAATGAACAGCCTCAAGAAGGCTCAGGAATTCCTATTTAACATATCTTGTAAACATGAAGTTGTCCTTTAGCAAAATCACATAATAATTTAGCTTGCACTTCTTTAGGCAACGAGTTGCTGTTATATTACTTTTTAAACATGTTACTTATCGCTAATGGTCAAAAACTAAGTAAACTATCTTTTCAGGGTTGATTTGCATATATAGTACTTTTGATAATGAAATACAGCAAGATCGCAGAGGTGAGAAGCAGTAAGCTGGAACTTAAAACAAGAACAGCTAAAAGTATCAACCAACAAAATACCTGTTTTCTTCAGGAAACACATATGCAGCACTGCCATTGATCTGGCAGGGCTCATTTTCTTTATCTTTGTTTAAAGAAGCCTCAAGAGCGATTCGGTTCTGCTGGATCTCCCACTGCCGAGCAATGTTAGCAATCGTTAACCGCTTCTTCTCCTGAAACAAGATACACGACTCATCCTAAGTCATCACAGCACAGGATCAACACATTTCTTTGTTCTGAATCATGCGGCTTAATCAAAACCTTTTAAATGTTTCAAATTGAAGAAACTATACTAGTGATTTGCGGTTATGCATTAAAATCAATGCATCATTCCACTGCTATTTTGTACAACTGCTAGCAAACAATTTCATAAAATTTTCAATAAAGAAACAAGGAATGTAACATCATAAATCCACAACTTATGAAAGCATGAAGTTCAGCTACTTAGGACATGGAAACTGCTACTTCTGAAAGTTTTTCCATTTTAAAGAGCTCAAAACTCTATTTCATTTTCCATTTGCCCAGGGAGCTATGATGCTCTCTGGTTAGAGAACACTAGTTGCTCAACACTTACAGACTTCCACGATGACTGAGCTCCATGTCACAGAAAGGGGGGGAAGTTGGAATTGTCAGTGTTTTTTATCAGAACAACCTTTGGAAAACTCTGTTTGTTCTCGAGGGTGAGGGTCTCAACCTCAATTACTGTACAGCTCTAGAAAAGCTCTGCTTTGTCAGCCCTCAGCTGTGGGCTGCTGGATTCCTACAGAACTTCAAAAACTTCCATGAATTCATTTTACAAAAAGCAAATTTTACAAGTGTGAAGATTCTGCTAGCAATAACTTTTTCTTGTTCCAGTAAATATTAAGTTCAACCACTGTTGGAAAGGAATGACATTCTCTATACATTTCAAAGTACATCTCAAACTTTCCCAGAAGAGTGGGTTGGACGCAATAAAAAACATAAGCTGGAAAAAGCGATGAAGAAATTCTGCTGTTTGGGCAGATAAGTATTAGCAAGGGAAAGAGAAGAGATGACATTGCCGAAATGAACATTTTCAATGCAGTGCATCCAGGAAAACAGCAATTGTTTGCTACTGAACGAGTGCCTATAATTTCATTTATACTTCATACAGTGTAAGAAATGTTGGAGAAATGTGACAGTAAAAAACCCCTGAAGAACATAGTTCTCTAAATATTTTGTTCAGATTTAACTATGAAGAAACCTATAGTGCACTTTTTTTTTGCTGGACATTGTATCTGTGAGCATACTTGTTCCTTCAATTAAAATGTGTGGAACAGGAAAAAAGCCTGAATCATAAGAACCCATTTACAAAGGAAAGATCTACAAAATCATCAAATCATACCAAAAATATTGGTATTTGACTGTTATGCCACTTGACTATTTGCAGATAATAAAGATACTTTAATTAAAGTCTACAATGTAATGTTGAAAATGAGTAACGATGGCACAAGGCATTAAAAATATTTTTCTCCTAAGGGAATTTTCCACTAGCAAAAAGCACCACAAAATCTAGGCCACCAAGACAGACAATCCCTCTGCTGTAAGGAAACATTACATCAACGAACATGAACCACAAATAAACACCTACTTCTTCTAGTCAGAGAGACATTTCCAACAGCATGAGACTGCCATGTACGAGAACTATTTACTAATTTTTCATTTCTTTATGCTACTAAGAACTAGCATCAACCCTTCAAATCTGAAGAGACTTTAAATACATCAATATCTTACAGGGAAAGAAGAAATACCAGAACCAAACCACAACACGGCTTCAAAAAAAACCCCAAAATACCCCCCAAACCATATCTAAGTCTTTTTTTTTATTATTATATCAGTATTTTTTTAAACAAATAGAAATATACAAGAATACAAATATACAGGAAATCAAAATATATGCTTAGTCACTGGACATAAAATTTTTTCCCCCATTCATATGTTTAGGTTCTTCAGGGTTTTTTGATACACTTAAAACATCTTTTAACATACTGTTAACATTCTGTTCGTGTCTCTTTATTTTTCAGTTATATACATTTGCTACACTTCTTACAGCCTCCTGCAACTACTTCCAGTCTAATCCCTTGAAACACAATTTCACCTAAGAAACTTAATATGGACATGAACATTTTTTATTTGACTTCCAAATTGAAAGAGATTGTTTGTGTAGGCATTACTGCCTGACAAAAAATTTTAGGCACTTTTTTCTCCAAAGAAAACGGATTTGGAGACAAATGGTGATATTCACACAGCAAATGGAATGCAGATACTCTTAGATTCTTGAACTTTGGTCTCCTATTAGCAGCACAGCTCAGGTAGTCAGCAGCCCCATGAAGAGCATTCTGAGGGCACCTGGGTCTCCCCTGGTGGGGCACTTCTGTCTCACATGTGTCAGCACCAGCCAGCCCAGCTGGGCTGGGAGATAAGGGAGATAAGAGTTGTGCTGACAGATACAACAGCTCCAATCTGGCTATGGCCTCAGGACCTCTTCACTCTATCCACAGAAAGGAACAACTTCAACGGGAAAGAAGGAAGGAAAAACCACTTCAGAACACCCTGCATGGCTGCAGTCAGAGTGTTCGCCTGAAAAGGGGAGACCAAGGAACGTGAGATCACTGGAGAAGTCCCTTACTTGAGTCTGGATTTACAAAAATGAAGTTTGGCCTCCACTGACCGGTATCACACTCGTGTTCAATGGGGGCTTTCCGCTGAAGTGTACCTTGCATATTTGACTGAAGAGCTTCAGTCATGGAGTGCGCTGTTCAAGTTGTAAAAATAGACAGAGGCATATTGGGATATATAATATAACATCTGCAGCAAAATAATCGGGGTATAAATGATTGCTGTAAACTGGTTTACAGGAACCTTAGAAAAGCCAGAGAAAATACCTTAAGTAAGGTTTGTTTATGGCTTTCACGCTTCCTTTCTTCCTCTTTCCTTGCTGCAATAGATGCCATACGTCTTTCTTCTTCCTGGATGAAAAAGAGAAAAACAAATTCCTAAAGGGAGGAACTAAGCCTGTTCTGAAAAGTATTACTGATGAATTATGTTATTGTGTTGGTATTTGACATGTAAATTTTCATTTTAACACAATTTTAGAATTTCTATCATCTTAATGTTTCTAAATACTATTAAAACCAATAAAATTGTTCATTATAAATAAATCAAGAAAAATGGAATAAATAGATAACTACTCAGATATAAATGCTGAAGATAAAGCCAGTTAAAAGTAACATTTGTAAGAGTCTTTGAAAAAGTATAAAGCACATGGTGAGTATGACAGCGAAAAATATTTTGAGATATGACAGTGCAATACATCTTTGTATCTTTGTAGTAGTTTTTGCAATTAGCAGGATTATTTTTTTGTAAAAAAAAGGCACAGAGCAAAAAAGCTTGGTACTATTTATGCTTGAATCATACTCCAGGATTAATTTTCATCATTATAAACTGTTTCCAGGGCCCAGCTTTTCTCAATCAGCAACAGAACGTGAGAAGAAAAGAACATTTTCAAAGTTAGCTATTCCATTAGCATTATGTCTCATCAATATTATTGCCTAATCATAAAATCTCAAGAAGAAAACCATTGATTCCTAAACAATGCAAGTGAAGTTGCTTCACTTTCCTTTTCCTGGTACAGCAATTTGATACCGCAATACACCCATATTAGGTTGGATGCCCCTTGTTTACTGAAGTTTAAACATTCTCACAGCACAGTATTTTTAGAACATATATTTTTCCAAGTAACAAAAGAAATGTTCACTATGAAGTAAAAAGTGTACAGTCCTTCCAACACAAATATTTGGGAAGCATACTTTAACTTATTTTGATTTACTTCACATGCCATTTGGGCGTTTCTATTGAAGTGTCTTCCCAGAACATATGAAAAGTGTTTTCATTTCCTCAAAATAGAAAGCTCCTGTCCAAACCTTTTCATTTTCTGGAAAAGTTATATGTTAACAAAATTAACAAACAAAAATTAACAGAAAGCACCATCAACCATTATGACATATTGACATGCCAAAATTTCTACATAAATAAAACATGCTATGTTTGGAGCATTGTAAGAACCCCTAAGCACACGGGTGAGTGCTTACTGGAAGAGAAAATAAAACAGGAACTTCACACTTAGCATGGCCATTACATTTTTAAGAAAACTATTTCTAAGGCATAAGAAGTTCAGCGCATGTAGCAGACTTACTCTGACCTGTGTACAGTCCCCCTTAAACCCACTGACACACCATGGATTTTGGCATCAGTCTGAAAAGGGGTTAAACAACAGATTTGCAAACTGTTCCTCCCTGACTGTATCCCACTATCATACATTAAACAAGAGGAGTACCCCAATGCACAGTAAGGCATGAAACTTTGGACAGAGTGAGCTTCTCTAACACAATTATATGCCAGAATTTCCTTAGAACACTAACTGGAAAGTCCCAAACTTTTTTTTTTTTTTATTTATTCTCAAAGCAACTTGTAGCCTTTCACTGGTGAAGTTCAGTTGGCCACCTGCTCTGCTACTGGGCTTTTAAGCTCTTCCTAAACAAGGTGTTTCCAAGGGGCTAGTGGCATGGAATTACAGCATAATCCAGGTTATAAGAACCTTGCTAGGTCACCAGTGCACGTTAAAGGAAGGTCACCAGTAACTGAGTAACAAAATAAAAGCACACAGGGATACACAAGGCCTTCTAGATGCCACTGCAACAAAATACCACACAATGAAACCCAACACCTGAATGGGAGGGTTCAGGGGCAGGCATGAAATCATGAAATAAATGCAGGCAATATGTCACAAATATGAATGTATCATTAATAATGCAAAATAAAAATGTACTGTTCCTCAAGCTACGATTCAGAACTTTAAAAACTGCAAACATTATTCTCATTATAGCTGTTCATCCCAATTATGTATTACATTGTACTGTTAGTGTTTTGTGTAGAAAACGTAAGTCTTACAATAAAAGATAAACACTAGCAAACTACATGAATTATATCTTTCTTTAAAAAGCATGTGAGATTTGTTCCAGGGAATTTTTATTTTTTAATTAAATCTCTTCATTTGACTGTGTATCTATGCTTTTTAACTAGGCTTCCTAAAGAAACAAGCTTTTTACAATTTTTGGTCTTCATCTTCTCTAATGACTTTTGAACACATTGAACATATCAAATAACGAAGTATGTTTAGAAGTCTTAAATTAAGGGACTTTTTTCATTCCCTAGAAGTTTATATGAAACTGGTACATAGAAAGAAGAGAAATGTAAGCTAGTTTTACCACCAAGGAAGAGGAAGCTGAAACTATTCATTCTATTTGGCAGAAAACATCTGGCCATTCATCAGAGACTCTGTTTCAAACTAACTGAGCTGGTGTTGTGTTTCGCACTGGGGGGAGGTGAGAACTAGATAACAAAATTACACTAATCTATAGAAAAATCAGCCTTCATTAATTTTATTCCTTTCAAAACAACTTGCTGCATTTTTTGCCCAATCTTTAAGGGAATCATCCATAAAGTTCCCTAAACCAGTTTTCTCTCAGTTTCAACAAATCTCTTCTCACTCTACCTTCCTTGTCAAAGCTTTCCTTTAATCCAGTCCAGACGTGTACCTTAGGACACTGTCCTCCATGCAGGAGGGTCTACTGCCCCCACTGAAGTCACTCCTGTACCTTCCCTACCAACAGAGTCTCCATACAAAGGTCAAAATCAACTACTGCAAATTACATTCTAACAAGAGTATTAACTGAATAAGACCTTTGTCCTTGATCAAGAGTTTACAGACATTTAAAACACACTAATCCTTTTCTAAAAGAAGTTAGCTCAGCCAAAAAATTAAAATACATCCTAGCTTTACTCAGTATTCATAAGGGCAGATAGAGAAAGCCTCTGAATAAAGATCAAGGGTCAGATCTACTTTTACGGAAATCAAACCCATATACATTTCTTCCTTAATCTTACACAACACATGCAAGAAATCCTAGAAAACACAATCCCAGAAACCCAAAAAAAACCCCAAAACAAAAATCCCCAAACAAACAAAAACCCCCCACAAACAAACAAAAACAAACCACCCAGACTACCAAAAAAGTTGGGAAACAAAACCCTACATCTGCTTGCCACAATTCATTTTTGCTATCATCCCTTCTCTTTGAGAAAGGATTTCGGAAGAGCTGGAGCTCTCACCCTGTGTCCTTTGTTTCCCCCCGTTATCCTGCTGGTTTTGCCCATAATTTGGGTCGGTCCCTGAGCCGTTCCCGGCCGGACAAGGAGGGGATGGATGCTCTTCCAAGAGGTTGTTCCCGGCAGGGTCTGGGAGGGCTTTCCCGGGCCGATGGCTCCCCCTGCCGCCACCCGCGCAAACCCTCAGAACACTTTACGGTAATGATGGAATACAGAAATGAATTCTATTCTGGATAAAGCAGTAGAACCTACTCCCAGATCAGCAATGAAATGTTTAAACAAATAATCAAAACCAAACACAGCTCTCCTTACTTTAAGCTTCTAAAATCTATAAAACCTCAATGAAAAGACACAAAGTTTTACTTCTAAAAAGACACAGCTTGTCTTTCAATCTGGCAACATTTTTTTAAAATTTGCAGTATATATCATATTTACACACACATACAGGAATACATATACACTTAGCAAATTCTCTTGAGAAAGTCTGTTTGATGGATAGCAAATGCTCCTGGTTATATAACTCCTTAGTAAGGAGTATGTACACATTTAAATAATATTTTAATATTTTATTACCTATCTGCAGACGATATCTGCTTTCTATTACAAAAGAGTGCAAGAAAATAAATAGGCCCCAGCTAAACTGAAAGCACCACTGGGCAGGCCCACTTTTGAAAAAGTTCAAACTACAAAACAGGGTGGAAAAGCTTCAGTGGCCAGAAAAACAACCATTATGGTAAATTAACCAAAATAAATAATCACAAAAGCAACCTGAGCCTGCTCTGACTGTAAGGCTCCACACAAGCCCAGTCCATGGACCCATTCATCCGGTCCCATCACCCTGCAGCTAAGGTGAGCTAAAGGTGAGAGTTACTGACAGGAGCACAAGTGACACACGGGAGTCTGTCCAGCCATGGTAATTCAGCCTCCTGCCCAGTCTTTAAGCCTTTAGACTGAGCTACCAAAAGTCAAGAAAGAAAAGATTTCTATCAAGCTGATATTTTAGATAAACAGCACAAAATGGTTGGGTTTTCAGCTGAAAATCATCTTGTGTGGACAATGAACAAGTGAAGCTCGTTACAGGTGCTTAACCTCCACTGATTTCACCACTAGCTCCACGCCCCAGTGGTTTGAGAGCTTGAATTTACATCCAAAAATGGCTTAGAAAAGAGATGGCCTAAGGAAACATCAGCTTCCACACAGGTCAGGGTTTAAGACGTGTTGTAATACAATACAATCCCCAGCATAAAGGCTAATCTGCCCCAATTTAAACAGTATTAGAACAATTACAATGCACAAATGTTTTATTCCAAGTACAGTGTCTTTGGTTTTCATGGCAGCTCCGTGTTTCTGAATAGTTCCCTAATGCAGAGACAGCTATCACCAAATTTTTGCATCAGGGCTCCCTTTCTCCAAGGAATCCTATGGAAAAAGCCTGGCACCAAAGAGTGTGTGTCTTCTTGAAACCAAACATGACTGAAGCTTCCAAGTCTCACACAAACTTTTGAAAATACCCTTCAGTAAAAGAAAAGTTAAAAGTAGAACTAACAATTGTGCAAAACTCAGTTCTTGAGCAGAACAGCTTCTGAACAAGTTAGTGAAGAATTCCGAGTCAGAAAAAAACCCAACAATCATCCAACTCTCGGTTTGTTACAAGACAAAGCAATGCTAAAGTTCAAAATGGCCTAAATGCTCTTCAGGCTGACAAAGAAAAGATCCTATAAATGTAGTTAGAGTTTAGTTTCGTTTCTTACAGTTATCAAGAGAGCAAATCACATAATCAACACTGCATGTCCATTCCCCCACCAGGTCAGATCTACCCTTACAGCTGATGGTAACAGCATGCTGCAGTACTACACAGAATAGCTGGATTTGGGACTGCCAGCTCTTTAATTTTACCACAAATCCCAGGATACTTATTATTTGTCTTTAAATCCCAGTTTCTTAAGTCATACGATTATCTGGGTAACAGTTTTTATTGGAGAAAACATAGCACCCTCTACATGGAGAAAAAAGTTAAAAGGCTCAAAAAACAGAAGGCAAATAAAGAGAGTAAAACACATTATTTTTACAAGTAGGTTTATGAGCAGCACAACTGGTGAGGCCTGGTTTTCTATGGCTTTTTGTCTTTATGGTTGATTCTCTGATGTTTAACAAGGTGCAAACCCAGATTAAGTTCTTCCCATGGCTGTGCATTTCTGACAGCTTTTCCCCCACACAGATCTCACAGAGTCTAAAAGGATTTGAGCTCTTTCTACAATGTTTCCCATCACTTATATTTCCACCAGGATTCATCCCTTCTTGACAAAGGTAAAGGTGGAAAGATGGAGAGATATTTTCTTTATGTAACTCAAGTTTCTGAAATAATACTGATAAAACAAGTTTTTAAAAGCAAAGCAATTAGCAATTATTAAGTCAGTATAACTAAGTCATAAAATATAAAGCCCCCTGATGCTTAGAATATCTGTGAACAAACAAGCCATTTGAGCAAAACTCTCATGTTCCAAAGCACTTTCTTTTTAAAATTAATGTTTTCCACGTACACATTATGTTTTTCATCCTACCTGGCTCTACGACAAAGCATCAGCTGCAATTTGCAATGCAGTACAGCCTTTGTTCAAAGCAAATGAACATTTAAAAGAAGGTGTATACATCAGCACCTGGCCAGACAGGTTAACACTGTAACACTTGCTGCTGGACAGAGTGCTCTGGTAAGAAATCATGCTCACACACCAAGCTGGAGTAGGCACAGACTATTCCTGCATTAAAAGGGAAAATAGGTGCTTTATAGTAAGACCCTTGTGATTGTCCTTCATCCTCTGGAGTGGATTTTCAAGAAGCCTGTAGGAGACTGAGTTGTCAGCAAGTCCTCTCTCCCTCATCAAGGTTACTTGAACTTGAGCAGCAGAAACAGAAACGATCAGGGAGAGTAGGTTAGAAAGGGAGAAATACAGACAGACACACAAACTGTGTCATCACCACATTCCCCTAGGGAGGCAGATTAAAGAAACCAATTAAATTCTTAAATAAAAGGTTCCAATTACAGCAATTTTAGGACAAACAGACCACTCCTTTGGAAAAAATATGCTGTTCCTTGTCAGCTATACAACAAATCAGCAAAGACTGTTAGGAAAGCTCTAACCAAGAGCTTTGCAGGCTCTCCCATGTCACATGGCAGCTGAACATAGAGCATTTGCTGCTGAAAAGTTTTAACACTTCAAAAGAAACATGTTAAATGAAGTAAAAAAGCAAACCCTTACTTTATACTGAACTAAAGAAAAGGGTTAAAGTTTTAAATATTGTATTGTCTATACACCATTCAATTCCACACTAAATTAAGAAAGAAATGGTATTTTTAATATACACAAATACATAGAAATCCCTACATTTTACTTCTGATTTTAAGTATCTATTAAGTTTGATGAAAACAGAAATTTCTTACTGTGATTCTCTTCATATCTAGCTGTCGGAGCTGCATCATATGATGGAGAACAGTGTGTTTGTACCATGTCTCCTGAGCTATTGGATTGCCATCAAGGGTGATATCTGACAAAGATGAGGAATCAGCAAGGCACAGAATATCCTCAAAACTGTAACCAAAAGAGTTTAAAGTTTTAATGTCATAGAGTAGGAATAATTTTGAGATGGAAGATGACAGAACATAAATATTTAACTGTACTGAAATACTTCCACCCATCAATACTGTGTATGATAAATACAAGTATTCTGAAAGATCAGCAGCTGCTGCTGTTAAAACTTTTTCATCCCTTCACATACAGGTAAAAAGAGGTGCAGAATAAGGAGAACTACAGGAGTAGTTAGTCTAATACCCTGTTAAAATATGATAATAGAAATTCATATTCCAAAAACATAATACAAGGTGTATTTGCCATGAAAGGCAGCATGAAAAACCTGGAAAATGCAAGGGGAAAAAAGCCAACCATGAATATCACAGAATGATCCTAGGTGACTGCATCATCATTAATACTGGAAGCAACACAACTACAAAAGCATTGTAATCTTCAAAACAGATTAGTCCATTGCTCTGAGTTCAGTCTGCAAACTCTAACCCGCTGGCTTCTTAGACAACATTGGATTTGGTTACGTGACAAAAAATAACTGTCCTGTGTAAAATGCATTTAGAGATGTATAACCTGTATAATGTTCCTTTCATTGAAAATGAAATGTAAAGAGAAAGCAGCTCAGATAAACATTATTTTTAAACAATGGAGAACTATTTAATTGGATTTTAATAGAAAAAGCTGAACAGTTATGGCAATAAGTAAGACTCCCAAAACATTTACAGTGTATAAATGTATGACTGTGCACCTATCCTTATGTCCTTTGCCCTTCAAAAGTCAAGTCTGCCTTAAGTCAAGTCAAACCTTCAGTATGCCCTGCACTAAGTGATCAGAAATCATCCACAGGACAGATGTTCATGTCAAAGACTGTCATCAAATTAAGTGACAATTGCTATTCTCATGCAATCAGTGCAGCATGCGAGTAGCTCCTGCACTGTACACTCAGAGGGCACAGCAGAAAAGTGACAGTAGAGAGAAAGATATTGCTGCCTTGTCCCTCAGTGCATGAAAACAACCTAAATAGAAAATGAATTATGTGTAGATTGTGACAAAGACAGTGAAAGTTCTTAGGATATCCAAAGAATTTGCTGTTTTGTACATGTAGTTCAAGCTTGATTATCATTTTCTGCTTCTTTTTATGATCCTGTTTCCTTTCTGGAAAACAGCTTGTGGAAGCACATTTTTGGAAGATCAGGCTGACATATTACTTAAAGTACATACTCAGTATGTCCTAAAGATAGAAGATAATCTTCCCAAATGACACTAAAGTTAGTAAGGCAAACTCAAACATGTTATAACAAAAACTCCCAAAATCTGAATTTGCATTGAGCTAGAACACATTATGCTTGAAAAATATGAAAATTTTTGGTCTTCAAAATGATTTTTAAGTGCAAGTATATTTAAAAGCATTATATATATTTATTCCAAGTACTTGTCACTAAACATTTAACCAAACAGTACTTCTTTCATTACATATGATATACAGATTTTTAATAAAAACAATTCCTTCAGGAAATAACAGAAAAGTTGAAAGCTTGCTAGTGTGTTTTCAAGACCTTCCACTTACACATATTACTGTGCTTTGAAATTCTCACTGCTTCAGCATGCCAGAACACTCATTCTGGGCCTAAAAACAGATGTGCCTGCTTTATCCTGCTTTTAGCTGCCCCATTAGCAGCTCAATTTTAGAAAGAAACAGTAGTGCAAAATACCTGCTTTCACATCTTTGTATACATATATAAAAAAAATAGAGCTTTAGAAATTCCATGTAGAAAACTTTATATACTGTACTTGTCACACTGGTATCCCCATCCTAAACCAAGTAAAGCTTGAATGTGCTACATTCCCAAACAGATTGCATACTTTACAGCCAAGCTTCTGTCTGCTTCCCAGCTTGCAGACTGCTGGGACAGAGCCCAGTGGTGACCACTCAACAGGAATCAGAGGCCACGTCTCAAGGTCTCTCTTCACCCTCTGTTCACCACAAAGGAGCCTTTAACCTGCTCAGGAAACACAAAGCAGCTCTGGATGATGCTGTGTCAGACTGCCTCAGTCAACCTTCTCGAGTGGAATATCTGATTCTCTCTCCAAAAGACCTTCTCCTGCAGGAGACAACCCCCACTCCTTCCTGTTCTTCTTCTTACATAAATTATCTTTGCTAAAATTGTAATTTCAGCAACGCAGAAATAAGTCACAAATTTGGGCTAAATTATCAGAAAGCGTTTTCTGAAAACCTTTTCAGAATAGATCAGCTTTCCATCTTCTGTGCATGCTCCAAGTCCTGCATTCAGTTTTCCCCTCTGCCAAAGGGATACAAACCCACTTCTCCTGCTTCATATCAGAATGTGGCAACTACTAAACAGCAGAGCATTCTGGAGCTCAGCCTGCACCAGTGATACACATTCACAGGACACGGGAACATTTCTGTTAGAACCTGCTTGTTTAGGGAGACAATTGTTCCTTCTCTACACATTTGCATCAATTTTTGAAAGCATGTTGCACAAAGGGGAAAAGCTCTGGAATAGAGAAGGAAGGCAACATACTTACTATAGTCTGAAAAAACACCTGAGAGGGAATTGTATGCTCAAAAAGTACTCAGTCAAAGAAGAAAACCAGTGTTTTTCCATGTTTCTAACTACTAAACTGCCTATGAAAACAGGTGTAACCACCATCAGCCTTTCACTCCCCTTTACCTGCTTGTGTTCAAGCATTAACAATGCATTCATAAATTTTCAGCTTGCTGAGTAAAAAGGTACTTTCTTATTAGGCTAAGAATATTGCTTCTCACAGGTTTCCAATTCAGCAACCAAACAAAGAACAAGAATTACATGAGCTTGTATCCAACTTTTTCCATATGGCTAGACTAAATGAAAAAGCCAACATAATGTTGACCTGGACAGCAGTGTAACAGTGAAAATATGTATTTTGTTTCCAAGATTAAAAAAGGGTCTCCCCCAGTTTCCTGTGTTCAAATATGAGCAGTAACTCTCTTTCTGAATCTCTGTGGCAAATCTTTCCCGAAAATGTTACTGCATTCTCTTCCCTGTGCCACATGACAAATTAAAAATGGGATTTCTCCCACTTTGTAACCAGTTCTATATACAGATATTGCCTTCAGCCCTCAGGTACGAACGCCTTCAGTTTGTAACTGTTAAGGTTTTCTGGGCTGAAGCCAGAGACAGGACTTCCTTTGTTTCCTATCAGCATCAGTGTTCAGTTTTAGCTCGCATTATCGTGCCAACACATCCTTTTTTACTAAAAGTTCTGCAGAGTAGCAGCAGCATTCTGAGCCCTCCTCTGAAGCATGAGGTAAAAAGAACATAATGATTAAACCCGTGGCAGATCCTCATGCCTAAAATACTGACAATTTTTAATGGCATTCCTGAGTCTTCCACTGAAATATTAATTCAGTATGTCAGTATATGTCAATTTAAGACTCAATGATTTTCACTGATACAAAAATAGAAACAAGAAAATATTTCCATGGAAGCATTGCCTCAAAAACTCTATTTTTAAAAATGAACATAAATAAAATATTGCATTGAAATTGTAACAAATATATTCAAGTTCTGGCAATTTTGTTGTTTGTTTTTATTTACAGGCATTTTTTCTATGCACCTACAGATAAATTAATTAGAGTATTTGTGCACCAATTTGCTTGTCAAACAAAACTCAGTTGTATAGACACAGCTGTTTTTAGGAAAAATTATTTTTCAAATTACCATATGGCACAGTGTAAACCTGGGTAAGTGACCCAAAAGCATTTAAAAGGGGTGTAGGAATGGTCAGACAGAGCACAGCAGTTCACTGGTGTCATGGTTGCATAGAACTCCTTCAGTCAGTTCAAAGAGTATCAAGCCAAGCATCAGAACAGAGATGGTCAAGAATATACTTCTATATTTAATCACTTCCCTGGTAGAAAATACATCTACTACATAACTCTAAATCAGGAATTAAAGGGGGGTTTAGCCTTCAGAACTGCTATATGTAGCAAATGCTTATTATTTACAAAAATCCAAGCTAAATGTTAGCAAAAGAAATTTTTCATTCATGTGTTTTAAAATAATGACTGGTAAATAAAGAGTTAAAGTCCATCCACCTATTTACCCACAGGCATATGCAAAATCTATAGAAGAGCAATATCGTTTGTTGAGCATTAAGTTTTTTTATACCTATTCCAACTACAAATTAAAACTAAAGTATATCTTTCCATGTATGTTCTAGATAAGTATTTGTAGCTTACATGAAAACTAAGACTAGATCTAGCAATAGGCCAACAAAAGCCCCAATGAATAAATGACAAAGATTTTGATATAGTACCAAGAAGCAAGCTGCTGAACACAAACTTTGAGATATCTATCAAAACCCCGCAGAAAATCCAAAACATTTTTCCTTCTTTGAACACTGTAAAAATAACAGGAATTTGCATAAAACAATATGGGAAAGCAGTCAGAAAGCTGCACAAAGCACACCAGGTGCATAAAAAGACACAGCAATTTCCCTGACTGCAGTGATGCTCCCTGACAGCGAGGGAGCCAAGCTGCTGCAGTCTCCTCCCTGCTCCTGCCAACCTGAGACTTTTTTTAGAAAGCCAGAAACAAAAGGCAAGTCTCAATTCTGGAAATGACTCAATAGAAGCAAAATGCTAACCCCCCCCTTTTCACAATACCAATTTAAAACATAAAATCAAAAGACTAGCAAATTAACTAAGGGACGAGCATAAAAAAGACTCCTGCAGTTCATCTCTGAAATGTTTTTAAATGTTTAATAGCCATGAGTATTTAAGATGTACTGCATTTGTACTTTAAGAACCTAAGGAACACAGACAAGTAGGTTGGAGCTGTCTGCAAAAAACATAATGCAGGTCAACATAAAATGTTTGAGTAGCTACTTCAATAAAAGCTCCTACTAAGTACATTTTCCAGAGAAAGCAGATACCACAAGAATAGCATGGCATTTCCAGTAATTAGAACATGAAGCATCATCCCCTACCCCACATTCAATTATTTGATTCTAAACAAAGAAAGCTGCTGGTGATCAAGGGATTAAAAAAAGGACATACCAAACTGAAGATAATGCAGGCACTTGGCTTTTTTTTAAATACTGGCACGAATATAAAGGCAGACTTGAAAAATGCATTAATATGAAAAGGCACAGAAGACAAACATTTCTATTTATAACAAAATGCTCTTAGTTACTTGAAACTATAGAAGCCCAGCTTTGTGAGTTGAGCTATTCTGCTTCTGCCATCTGGTCTGAAATGGAACCATGAATATACCTTTCAGACTTCATTAAAACATGGATAAGTAAAATACAAGCATGAAATCATTTACCCATAGCAAGCAGAATCTGACTCAGCAGTTTGCATAACTCTCTAAATACAGTGATGGAATGTTAAATATAATTGGTACCTTGCATAATGCAGCTTTAACAGACAACTAGGTTAACAGCAAAACAATGTATTTACAAATCCACTTTTAATTTTGACCACTATAAACAGTATGATCATTCTTTAATTAAAAATATGTTCCTTGGCAGAACACTCATTGTACAAATACATTTAAATGCAAAGGGTTTCAAGAATTTTTATGCTTAAAGTAGAAAATACCCAATGGCTTGATTGTGTTCTTATGTGATATGTTAGGGGAAAAAAAAATGATCTGTACTCACAGTGCTTGAATTCAAATTTTCCTGAAATACAGCTCCAGTAGGATATTCAAATTACTGATAGGAAGCAAACTACTATTTCCCTTACCTGGATATATTGTTGAAGCTGAGGAAGAGACGCTGGAGACAGGGCAAAGTATCCACATCTTTCTAGAAGGAAAAGATAGGCATAAATTCAGCAGCTGAAACTGGCTTTTGAGCCTCTTTACTTGGCCTGATGAGATGCTTTCATTTCTAAACGCTGTAACCTTGCTGCAACATTGATTTCTGTTGAACGTGCAGCTCCATCTCTCCCTAATGCAGACTGCAAGGGAGTGTTTCAGTGCAGCTCCCACTCTGCAGAACACGCTGCATCACTTGCAAAGCAAATGATGTTAAAGAAAAGGAGGATACGGCTGCTGCTGCTTTCTGAACTGGCTTTTGGGAAATAAGCCAAGGTGCTGGATCAGCATTTAAGCTGCAGGATAAACATGCTTTAAAAAAAAAAAAAAAAAAAAGCTTGCTGAAATAAGGTTTTTGAAGTGCAATACAGCAGTGCAATTAGCACTGCCAAACAGCAGTGACTCTTCTGTCAGAGAGCGATCTGAAGGACTCTCTCACCTTTACAACCTTTACAATTAACATTGAGGTTTGAGTTTTCAGAATAAGAAACTGTAAATTTAATACTGCTACTAAAGGCCTTTGCAGAAAATCTCTAAATAGCAAATAGCTCAAATATCAGTAAGATGAAACATAGCAAGTAAGATCAAACTTCATCTATGAAATATAAATCCATACCAGACAGACAGCAGAGTCTGCAGTGAGTCACAAGCCCTTCAGACTGCACACCTAACCCTCAGTTCTAAGCCTGCATCTCCTCACCCTAACAAGGCCATACTGAAACCAGTGGGCACACACCTGGGAAAGGAGCAGCAGAGCTCAGTGTCTTGATTCTAGCCTACAACCCTTCATCCCTTCATTGGATTTCTGACATATCTACACCACTTTCCAGATCAGTTCATTCCAAACAGGTAAACAAAGGCAGCTCTAAACAACCCCTGTAGCTCCTATCAATGAAACACCAAACCCAAGCTAACAAAGCTGCTCAGAGTCACTGCTGGATACAATGAGCAGGGCTTATGTGATCAAGTCTGCAGTTGCAAAACTCCTGGTTCAGAGCTGTTGAGTCGTCCCAGATCAGACCATGGAAAAACTGAGTTCACAACAGAGTTACGTTTGGATATCCCCTCTGTCCCTAAGGCTGCTTGGTGCTGATGCCTGAAAGGGTGGGCACACACGATACAGGTGGATACACACATGAAGACTGGCCTTATGGGGTTGTGCACAGTAATGCTTAAGCAGCAATGCTTTCAACTGATCACTGGGCAATAAAAAGTAATTACCCTTCAAGGCAAATTTCTGTAACTAGCATGATGTGCTGCTGCCCTGTAAAACATGTTGCAAGTCTCATAGATGTGACAGCAGGCACTAGGTAGGATTGCTTTAAAAAAAACCCCCTCCAGCTACGTGAGTCTTATAGTGAGGGGGACAGAGGGCAGGAGTTCTTTCCTGAAACAACAGTGAACACCTTGACGAGTTCTCCTTCAAGTCTAAGATGAAGCTGCAGATGGCAAAACCCAACATTCTAAACTTTAACTACCTCAAAGCAAACAAGCAGGTCAGTTTTTCAAAGAAAAATACAAGATCATCTTCCTAGCAGAGACTCGAAGTCACAACTGGATGGAAAGTAAGTAGGTATTTCCTAACTCATTGTATGTATAGATCTGTGCTTTTGATGCCATTCAAGACACTTTGTAATCATTTATTCTGTTTACAATTCTCCTGAATAGTCAGACTCTCTGAATACATTTCAATCCTGCAAGATGCTTCTGCTACAAACCAAGCCTCAGGACAGCCTCTGTAAATCCTACAGCTTTGAACCAACTGCAGTTTATTCTTACAAAAATAACTACTTCTGATTCAAGGATATTCAGTCTGTAGTGAAAAGCTCAAAGACAAAAAACAGTCCCTAAACAGTCCCTAAACCATGGCCGGTGCTTTGTAAGGGATGGTTGCATATTTAATTGCCAAACTACAGCCCAGCTGGATAACTTCAGTTATTCAATTGAGTAAACTGAAATAGGCAGACAGTTCAGTATGGAACCTTATTTTGTTTGACAAATGAGATCATCATCTTTCCTACACAAGAATAACATACTTAGGGCAGGTGGAAGTGAGGTATGTCAAAAATAAGGAAGATTCACCCCAAAAATGCAAATTTGTTTAAATCAGATTAATTTTATTAATTATTTTAGAACAGCAAACTTTTAAAATTTGAATTTAGATTCTTTCATTTGAAGGAATAATCAAGTTTAAAAAGCTTGATTCATAATTAGTGTTGTCATAGTAACTGAGTAACTAAAGCACAGTAACCAAATACTTTTCATGAGTTTAGGAGTGAATATTTTGCAGATAAGTGCTACATCATAACAATATCATGATTAAAATGTCTCCTCCACCTGCACAGTCAACCATCTGAGCTTAAACATCATCTTAAAGGAATATAATCCCCCTTCCTCAGCTACTCAAGTGCTCCAGAAATAAACTATCTTGGATATTCTTTCCAAACAATGATATATTTCTTTCCATATTTCTGCATTTTCAGTAATTTCCTATATTGCAGCAGGATCTGAATTTCCATACAAAAGGAATGTTAGCTTCCATTTTAAAAAATAGAACAAATATAAGTAAAGAAAAACATGCACACCATTGTACACATAGAAACAGACAATACCTATCATTAACATAAGAAAAAAGATTTTCTTTTAGGAGCCATATTTACTTAGAGTTTTAGACAGTATAATGTGTCCAAGACTTAAACACAGTCAGTGCCATGCTTGCTAAAATTACCATTCAATAAAAAAAAAAAATCTACACTCACAAAACTGTATTTCATTAGAATTTAGTCAGAGTAAAAAAGAACAACAAAAACAAAAAAATACCATCACCATTAAAAAAAACCCCACAGGCCAACAAGCAAAAGAAGGTGTTTCCCTGAAGAGAACATCATCTTCTGAAACACTGTCTCTGCCAGGAAACACTAAAGCATTGAGATACCACACCTAGTCCAAGTCTACAAGTCACTAATTTAAATTTCATGCTGACTCTCCACTTGTGACAGCAGAAGGCAAGCAGAATGTACACTGACATGGTTTAAACGAGTTATAGTGCATTTTGTCAAAAACAAAGAAAAAGAAACGAAAAAGAAAACGAGAAGGACAAGAGTTTTGCTCCTTACTATAGCAGAGACTTGATTATGACGGAGGTTGAGCTCTGTGAGTGAATCCAGTCCATTCAGGTTTTCTACAACAGTTAGGAGGTTTCTGGCAAGGTTTAAAACTCTCAGTTCACTTAAATGACCGATGTTTTCTATTTTAGCAATCTGTCAGAGATATGATAAACATGCACACTTTTATACGGATACAAAATACATATATATAGGGACACCTGGCACACACACCTTTTTAAAGTATACATGAACTATCAACTTCAAACAATCATGTGCCTGTATGTTTCTCTAAACCATGATACTCATTTCAAATTGCTGAAAACAAGCTACAGTCTTCTAGAGATCCAGAACAAATATTCACCCACATCTTTCTTGCCATCCTGCAGTAAAACTCAGTCAACATTTCCCTCCATCCCATCGGAAATCAGGTTACTTCAGCTGTGCTGCTCTGTAGCAGCAACCTCGAAGACACGATAAAACCAAGACAACATTGATGGTATCGTGGTATGCCAAAATGGGGGGATTGGTGCTTGGTTGAGCCTTGTCTGCAAAGACACTCAATTATCTTCCTGGGATTAGAAAATGGAAGGTTCTAATAAGTACTGAACTACAGTAAACAGGCAGCTGTCAGATACTTGTTTTTATACTTAATACCCTACTTTAAAGACTCAGGTGATAATGACAAAGCAAAATACAAGTCATAAAAAGAGCAATACTATCTAATGATCCTTAATTTTATTTTTTATTTCTAGAAATACCATATACCTTTGTATTTTACAGAGGCATTGATTATTGCTCTGGTGATGCAGTATGGGTTCATTTCCTGCTATTAATATTTCCCTGTGATCCACACAAGGCTCTCTAACCAGACAATTACTTCTCATGGCAGTGTGGGACCTGTCCTCCAGCACCTATGCAGACATTTATGCATGACGTGCACACAGGGAGAAGAAGGACAGTCACTGCACGAGGGACATGCCTACAGTACTCTTAGTGAAACCCAAGCTGGGTGGCAGGAAGAAGACAGCAGGTTTTCCTGTGGAAAATACTTCAGCAGCCACAAGGCATGGCAGTGCAAGGAGCTACCAACACATATAATTCCCTCTCAGTTGGAATTAGCATCTGCTGCAGCACTGTGAGCCCCCCGGAGCACCCCATGCCCAGGCACACCATCCCTTCTGCAAGAGGCCAACAGTGCCAAGGTGCAGACCAGGAAAACAGAGCCTGGTGCCACACACCTTCCCACAGACATGGAACTTCTGCTGCTTTAGTGCAAGTCTGGCCCTGCCAGTTTGCAGAACGTGTCTAGCAGCTCCTGGAACAGGAGAAGAGGTAAGGGAGCCATTATTTAGCAGTTTGAGAACCTCCCATTTTGTTGGTAATTTCCATATAGACACACACATATATGTGCACACGCAAGTCTGTGACTGGAATATGCTGCTATAAGAAATATTTCAGCAATTTCTCAGTTTAAAAGCATACAAAAGTAGATAGCAAGACCAAAATTAAATAACATCTTAAACCTACTTTTGATTCAACTGCTAATTAAACCATCCATTTATGCGCGTTTTATGCAGGAAAAAAAATTATCAGGATATAAAAATATTAAAGCAAGAGGAACAGAAAATACCACTATTTAGGAGAACATATTTAGACAGAGAGACTTGTAAAAGCAACCCCAAGAGCAGTCGGTTGGCGTGGAGAGCACAGACCTCTGCTGATGTCTGCCCAGTCAGAATGCCACAGTGTAGAATATTAATCCTGGTATTTTACTGCTATTGCAAAGATAATGATTTCATCAGCAACATATAGAGATACTCTCTACCTCTTTGCTAAGCTTTAAGATTAGCTCTACTGAATTGCCTGTTTCAATTCTGCATGCACACAGGAAGGTACACCAGCTTTTCCTACTGACTATTAGGTAAGAAATAATACAAGCTATTATCACTCCTTTGCGGATGTTTCAAGTAACACTTTGGCAATACCAAAAAGAAATTAGTACACAAGTCAAAGTCTCCTTGCAAACACTGAACAAAAACACTATTTATTTTCTCATTTGCCTGTGTCTTTGAATACCTCACTACAAAACAGAATTCAGAAAAATGTTTTTATACACCAAATAATCACCCATCAATAATTAAACTGCACAAACGAAAGTTGCATCTTTTAAAAAAAATTCTGAGACTAATGAAAAGAAGTTCATGCAGGAAAAAAATAATGTTGCATAATTTTACTTATGTCTTGAACTTCTGAGAAAAAAAGATTCACAGAATTAAACAGAACGCAGGAAATTTCTCCAATAACTTTTTATATTTAAAGCATTCTAGAATAAAATTTATGTGCAGGGTCCCTGAAGGAAGCAGTATTACGTGTCTATATTACCGTGTTAATAGTAGTCTAGTGTATTTCCAATGCTTTGTCTATAACTTGTACACAGGATTTAATTGTTCAGGGATCATCTGGGATCACTGGTAACATACAAGAGATACTGTACATAATTAACAGTGCTCAATGATTATTGTCCTTCTGCTGAACACCACTGACATAAGTCTGGCTCCAGTTGTACAGATCTGTTGTTTAAATTGCTACATTCTTAAACATGGGAAAACATATTTTGAAGTTCTCAAAGCCAATTCTATTGCTGAAGTCTGTTCTTCAGAAATTTAGAGAGTAGAAGAAATATCTTTTAGGATAGACTAGAAGGTTGCCCAAAATAAAAATCCCACAAATTTAGAGTTAAAAGAGCTCCCTTATTCAGTGTTTTATAAGCAAACAACAACAAAAACCAGCCTTCAAAACAAGGCACTAGTCCACTAAGAAGGTGTATCCCAAACACAGCATTTCTTCCCTTCTTCATGAAGCCTTCAAAAATAACTAATACTATGGATGGCAGATTGGGGTTTTAAATTTTCAATTCCTCAAAGCCAGGGGAAAAAAAAAGAAGTTAAACTGGAAAACTCGCATATCTTTGAACTAGAAAGGAAGAGTAAGATAATTTATTTATGGAAGATAAGTTCATAGTCTTTATTTGGTCTTTACATAAAAAATACACTAAACCTACCAAAAGAGGAAATAATTGATTAATAATGAAGGTCCTAACATTTGTGACCTTCACATGTATATTTATGATGAAAACATTTTGAAAACCAAAATAACTTAGTAAACTCCAATATTCAATGTTAGTTCCTGACACGGGGTAATTTGTTACATTCTCTGGTTCAAAGTAAGCCTAGCATTATGAAGGTGATCTAGCAACAACCAGCTGGGCACTACGCCCAGAATTCCTAGGAAAGTTGTAGCTAATGTAAAGTGAGTTATTCAGATACTTGAAGACAAAAAAGGAAGATCTACATCACAATCACTTGTAAGAATTGTGCAAGAAGTGTTTCATTTCCATGAGTGATTCCTTCATTTGTGCTGTGGAAGTGTGCTGAGTGCCACAGCTGCACCTTTAGTCTGTGAGTATTTCTATCAAAAACATAATCCCCCACCAAATTCCCAGCAGCAATACAGAAAGGATTATAACGCACAAACACTTGTGAATGAACATGTTTGGAGATGGCCAAGACTCCAAGGGCAGTGCCATCATCTGGTCCTAGACTGCCTCTGCCACTGTACAGTGTGCACATTGTTTGACTAACGGTATTCAAAGCAGCCACACACTTCTTGCATCACTTACAACAGTTACTCCCTACAGTGCTAAATGGTCTTTTTCTTTTCTTTTACATATATGTAGGAATCTGGTTTTGTCAGACTGCCAACAGTAGAAACAGCAAATAGTTATATCTAAAATTTTACAGCAGTTCTAAGACTGTGTTACTTTAACTACAGCACAACTACTCGTGGTAGGTTACTGTTGTGTAGGTGTGAGTGCATTACACTCAGCTGACTCAGCATCTTAATCACTGTAACGTTCCTGAAGTATAAAGTACAAGAGAATACACAGATTCAAAATAAACATCATGACACTTTTTATTAATTTACTGATTTCTCTGACCTCAAGAGTTGCAAAACATGCCACCAGTTGCCTTTCACAAAACAATACTTGGGTAAAGACACAGCAAATACACCATGTCTACACAACAAACATAAGCAATCAAGTTATTGTACTGTACCTGATTTCCATGAAGATCTAAAACATCAAGGTTTTTCAGGTTTTCCAGATTTGAGATCTTCTTTATTCTGCAAGATTTCAATTATGACAAATTATATTTAATATTAGATTAAAAGTATCTTTCATTTTCCAGCCAATACACAATTTAGCTTTTTTTCCTGACTACCATGAGTAACAGAAAAAGAACAAAATTTTTAACCATGAAAAAAAATGGATAGATAAATGAGTATGCCTTAAGACTATCACATTTCTTTCTGCCTGTCAATAACACAATTGCAGCAGTATTTATGTGGCTCTTCTAGAAAGAAAAAGGGGATAGAATACTTGCTCCACTAGAAAACAAAGTCAACAGCTTCACTGTCTTAAAACTTCTCTGTCCTGTCATATTTTGTCAGATTTCAAACCTAGGCCATTACATACCCAACAGCATCATCTACTGGCTGATGACATTAAATGTGTATTAAGCGTTTTCTTCAAGAGTAATCAAAGATCACACACAGACCAAGGTGAAAACAAGTTGTTAACAACTGTGTCTGACATGCAACTACTCACGACGAGTAGGCCAAGTCCTAACTACCTCAGCACCAGACTTCTAAGGTAAACTGCGCTCTGGGTGGTTACAACCAGGAAAAGAATTCCTCAAAGCACTTTAAAATTGTAGTTCCCATGCCCCAGTATTTTACTATAAACAAAACTGATTTCTACAGGTGAGATTTTTAATACAAAAACTCTCAGCTCTAGTAACATACTGCACTATTGAAACTTGTCAGTTTTGAGTACAGGCTGGATCAGGAGGTACATTATTTATAATCTACACATAACTGAAATCTGGTCACCAGTTCTCACTTTGCTGAATATAAGAAAACAAGGAAAATTAATGAAGTCAGAGCACAACCCTTAGATGTGTGAGCAATTCCACAGATACATGTATTAAATTATTAAAATTAAAGGCTGCATGACTAGAAGAAATAAATAAGCAATAAAATCCATTACTCATCTGTCTGGTATTTCCCCAGCTAAATATATCAGGCAGAAACACTTTTTATAGCTTATAAATAATCAATGAATGCTACATTTGATGTGAAAAGACATTCCACCTGCCACACAAATCTAAGAACACATATTTAATAATCGATCAGAATAGAAGGCTAAATGGAAACATGTGAAATACTTTGGAATTGTTGTTTAAATTTACATAAGAAAGTTTCGAAGAACATGACACACAAAAATCTGTGTGCTTCTTCAGTGGGATCCCTGACACTTAGCTACTCTTAGGGCTGGTCTCACTGGCATGACAGCAACATCACAAACTGAAAACTCTAAGTACAGAAACAACGACCAATCACAGTTGTTACACCATAAGAAGTAGAGTATCTTGTCAGTTTTACTATTTTTACCTGTTCTTTCCCAACAGAAGGACTCTCAGGGATCTCAAAGTTGAAACCCCACTTATTTCTTCAATCTGATTATCATATAAATCTAAGAAAACAAGATGGTGAAGATTAGAAATATTTTGGATACGAGTTATAAAGTTGTGCTGGAAATTCAAAAGACGAAGGTGATCTTCCCCATCAATAATCGGGCACACTGTCAGTTTTTGCCTGGAAGAAAAAAGAAAAAACAGAACACACAAGTAAGTAACAAATCAGTAATCCACCTTCTGCTCACCCACTCTGACTGAACAGAGAAAAGCATATTATTTGGCTAAGGTAACATTACTTAGGTTTGCCAATTAAATTCTGTAGATAAAGTAGTAACTCCTACCTACTAAAAAATTAGCATGACAACACAGCCAAAATGTTTCCCAAATTTTCTGAACACCTCTCCTCTCAGAGATTTGCTTGTTACATGGAAATTACAGAGAAGTTTTGTGTTGTGACCACACTAAAATTCCAACAGGTGCAGCCTCACTATTTGTTAAGTTTTTCTTCAGCTATCACATGAACAGTCTGTTCCGATCAGAGCTCTGCCTGCCCTAGATGGCTGCTGCACAAGGACACTCACACAGAACTTCCCCATGGGACACTGTTCTTCTCTCAAAAGCACACTCACAAAACCCCGCAACCCAAGCCCACCACTGACTGCAGCCATTAGTGGGGCACTGGGCACTCTGGTCACTTTAGATGGGGGACCTAAGGCTCTGGTGCCTGTGCTCATCACCCTCTCACCTTTCCAGGGTCAGTCTGTCAGAGTTCAGTATTTTCTCTTCAGCAGTACGTTGCAATACAGGAAACGTTATTGATGAACTGCTCCCAAAATTCGTGTTATCTATTGGAAAATCATAGAGAGAATATAAGAACTACTTCTCTGTAGATGCATGTCATGAACTACAGGTGATAAAAGCAAAATCTCCTTTCTTATAAAAAGTGAAGCATGAAAGTGCTTTTTGCTTCCATTCAGTACTATGATTTATTAATTTTCTTTCCTGACATTATTTGTTTACAACTACATCCCTCTACATCCTCTTTCCAAAGTACACCCATTTCTTTACTTTCTGAGATTTTTCAACAATTTGTTGTAAGCAGGTATTTTGTAAATTTCTTTATTTTGATTAGAATTATCAGTGATGTTTAACATAAGATTGTAAAATCATTTCACAATTTCAATATCTGAACTTACAGAAGGTATTACCTAACTTAAGATGAATTTAAAGACACAGATGAAATAGATGTTGATAGAATTAGAAACTAAAGCATCAAAACATTGAAACAGTCCCACTGAGCCAGAAACAAATGCAGAGTCTTTCAAAGGTAAGTGCACACAATACCTAGTGATCACCGGCATTATATTTCACTCCATTATCAAGAAACAGGCAGCCCTTTAAAACATATTTATGAAGCTATTCATCGTTATACATTTCATTAGTATAAGAGGAAAAAAATGAGGATGTCTAAAAATACCTGTAAAATTAATCAACAAATGTGTTCTGTGAGCTTTGGCTTATTTGGAAAACGATCCATTGAAAAATATTGGTCCAAATAGATCATTGTGTATGCACAATACCACAAAATACACGTTTAACTTCTATGTGCTTGCCCTGTTTTTCCCTCTTCCTTCAAATAAATCAAATATGTTACCAGGAAAGATATCAGTTCTTTAATAAACAAGACAACTGTTTTACTACTCTAGCAAGGGAGTCCATTGTTGTCTGAAAGAAAAGGTGACAAAACCAATTAAGTGAAATGATTTGTCAGTCAATTTAGAATCTTTTCAGTGCTACTCCTGAGTGTTTTATCACTAGCTACTCTAACAACACTATGTGTCCTTCAAAACCAAAACTGTTAAAAAAAAAAGGTGACAAAACCAATTTTAAATCAATCAACATTGTGGCAAAAGTCTTACTTTAGTTGTGTCACAGGTTTTAAAGCCAATAAACCTAAGACCAGAAACTTAAAAATCAGTCTGAAACATGACAGGATGGCAGTAAAGTGACTTTTTTTCCTACTGTCGTCTTCCTAAAGACTTGTAAAGGATCCCTATTGCTGTTCTTTCATTAAAGAAATATTTATTAAAAGCCTTCATTTAAATGCTTGTATCATATTTTTGGAAAAACTTTCTAGTGGTTTCCTGACAATGGTTTACTGACCTCTCTCAACACCCAAAGGGGGCACCAGGAAACACCTTTAGTAAGGCACCCAGTAAAGGAGAGAGAGACTAACAAGAAGCTTCCACTGGTACCTGAAGCACATGAACTAAAAATGTGGCTGCTCTGTTGGAGTCTGGCTCTTGTAGGTGTGTGAATAGTCCTGATAAAGCACCTGTACTCTGCTTCAACACCAAACCAGAAAGTTCTGTCAGACTGGACGGGAGATAGAGCTGCTTATTGCGCACCAAAGGACTTAACACTCTTTGGTCTCCTGTGTAAGGGACAAAACCAAACTGCAGCCACACATTTACTCCATAAGTGGTATAATATCCCTAAAAATCAACCCATTCTCAATGGCTGCTGGCCTCTGTTTTTTACCAGAATGAATAAAGAGTTGCCATGATAACTAAATTGATCTTCTACTCACACCAATCACAGGCAAGCAGCAGCAACATGGCAAGAAATGTTGTTTTGAGTCTCTTCCAGTCCTCACCACAGTAGCAGTGATATCACCAATACCTTGCTTTGCAAAGCCAAGAGCACACAAGCACAACAGAAAAACTATTTCTTAATATCACAGTTCTAAATTAGAAACTAACTTTGTCTAAATATATTAAAATGGTATGCATCCAGTAAAATGTCACATTAGAGAACTGTGTGAACACTGAGGGAATGTTCAGTAGGGTTGGTAGAAGAAAAAATGCTCTCCCATGAGGACAATAAAAAGGTTGAAAAAAGCCAGGCAGTAGAAGGATAGCAGGTTCAGGACATGATGGAACAGTAATCACATTGAATTTCTGTAGCAAAGTAGGAAACACTGTCACTCTTATATTTTCTAATCATGACACAATCTTTCTTTACTTTTGAAATAATAAAAGAGATACAAAAGACAAATAAACCAAACCCTATAGAATATTACCTTGTCTTCCTGAGTAGTTTTTTCCCAGATCATGCTGCAGAAGTCTATTGTGGAAAGATGACTGTTCTTTATTTATCCTGAATTCAAACTGTAACACAATATTATAGAAAAATGTTAAAGTTTTCAAATGCAAATAATGTCTTTACACAGACAAACACAACCTTAGTAAATAACCGCATTTCTCAGGAATTTCTACAAATTATTTGAAAAAAAGAGAAATAATTTCTCCAATAAAAGGTGTCTTCATTCTTTTAAGACACTACAACTAAAAAAACTTCACTGTTGGAAATCAAAATGAAAATACGTAATTTACCAGCACATTCATATGCAGTTGACTGAATAAATAACAAACTAATCCCACCCTGTGAGGAATACTGCAATTACAGGAGAAAGAGAGGAACAGATGGAAGAACAAGAAATCATACATATATATATATACACACACTGTAGCCTGCCATAAGCTCAACACACACATATATATATATGTTAAGTTTATAGCAGGTTATAGCACAACCCCTTGTTTTTATTTTATATGTCATTAATAGGCTGAAATAAATTAACAAAATACTATCAGATACATTAGATATTATAAGTCAACTGATGAGCACTGAAAATATAATTGCTATTTGAAGGCATACAAATTTGTCTGTATCATACAGCTACATTAGTTAATATAAGTATCCAAGAAAAGGTAATAATTACTGGTTTGGTTTTTTCTGGTATTGACTGAATGACCAGCTGGAGACCACAATTATTAACCTGCAAGTTGGAAGAAAATGAAATTAAATGCTACATTTCTCAAAAATATCAATACAATTCTTGATTGCAATATTGATATTGCATATCAATACAATTGCTTCTTAAACAATGAAGCTATTTTCAACAGCAAAATCTGCCAAGAAAGGAACTATTTTGCGAAATATTATGAAGAATGAATCACAGCTCTTAGTAACACTAAATTTTTAGTTTAAAATCACACTGGTTTTAGTTTTAAAAATACACCGAAAGCATGACTTCCATGGGGATACAACCCTCACTATTAAAAAAACACGTGTTTACATTTAAATATGCCTTGTATCTTCAAAAGGCAGAACATGCTGGTCTTTTAGCTGTGTTTATGTGACAAAACAGAAACGTCTCACAGGAACACTGAGCCAAGCGGCTGATCCATGCACCTCCCAGCACAGCACAAATGATGCCGGGGGAGCCGCCACCCGCCCGGCACCCCCAGCCCCGGCAGCACCTACCGGTGCGGGCGCGGCCCGCGGGCCCCGGCCCGTGCGGCCCTTGCTGGGCACCATGGCCCGCTGCCCCTCGGCCCCT
>VYZT01026613.1:0-16770 GCA_013400735.1 Pomatostomus ruficeps
GCTGTGGGCACTGGCACCACAATTGTCACTGACAAACCTTTCGCTCCGGAGCTCACCTTTAAGCCCCACTTCAGGTAGGAGACTCTCAACTTCCACTTCTCCTGTGGGTTCAGCAAGGAACAATTTTTCCATAGTTTTCAAGCTAGATCTTCTTCAGTACTCAAGGTCCCAGCTCTGTTTCCCAGAAGGCACAGGAATTCCTTTAGAAATACATCATCTGAGAGTCATTAGATATCCCGGAAAGCCACAGAAATGGAAAAGCTGGAAGACCTGGCTGTGGCTGAAGCTTTGAGCTTGAGCAGCCTTTTGGATGGAGGTTTTATTGCAGACTGTGCAGTCAGGGAATGCCATCAGGGTGCTGAAGCTGAGTGGCCACAGGGAAATAGCAGCTCCCATGACATTTTCCGTCTCTGCTTCTCTTCTAGCTTCACTCCCTGCCGTTACGAGTTCAAAGTGACAAACAAAGGACGACGCATCCATCAGCTGTACTGGACCACAGAAGGCTTCAGCATCTTTCGGCGAAGTACTCATCCCCCTGCCCTCAGTGGCACCAAGAGTAAAGGTGCTTCCCAGACTCCCAGACCTGGCAGCCCTGTGTTTAAGCTGCGGCCGCTGCAGATGGACCTGCGGCCGGGCCAGACTGTGGAGATGGTGCTGGAAGGCTGCTCTAGCACTCCCCAGGTGAGGCCCCTGCCAAGGGCTGGACCTTCCCCTATCAGATCCCGTCCACTTCTGCAGCCCCTTGACGTTTTCCTGGGAAAAGTAGCAAGTGACCTCAAGAAACTGTTTTAAGGCCAGTTGCTTTCCTTGCTGGTCACCATCAGTTGCTAAGGCTTCTTTGTGTTTCTATAGCTACCAAAACCCAGTGCTGATCCCAAAATACAAGCTGACAGAAATATTGCTCCTTCAGGGCAAACAGGAGGTTACCAGTGTTGCATGCTGAGGCAGAAAGGAAGAGCAGAGAAAATAAGTTACACTTACACTAGAAGTCCAGGCAGGAAGTAAAATAAATCTCAAGTGCTTTACTCAGGAGAAGTGAGGAGTAAAACAAAAGCCCTGTGAATGGCAGGAGTGTCTGGGAGCAGCATTGCTTTACCTCCACAAACAAACATAGGCAGAGGACTGGTCTAGCCCTGAGTCCTGGAGGGGGAAAACACAGTGTGCCANCAGTCTCTCAGCCAGCCCTGGTGTCCCAAGGGCAGCCAGGTTTTGGAGCACCCTTGGAGAGCAACTCAGAGGGGGAGATTTCAGCAGAGTCTTGGGGTGTTCTCCTGCCTGGACCTTTCTTTCCAGGGGAAATGCAACTCTGCAGAGAAGCTGCCAGCTAACCCTCATGTGAATTCCCTGGCTCCAGGACCCCTGGGCACAGACACTTAGAATAAAAAGGTGGCAGCACAGAAAGAAAAGAGGGTTATTGAGGAGAGCAGAGACTAATTACAGTCACTAATAATAAGTGACAGCAGTAGGGCCCATGGGTGGGTGGTGAGCCAGTGTGGGGTGTTTGGCCTGCCAGCACCCACTGGGTGACAAGTGACTCTTGCAAGCAGGAGGTGAAGGAGCGGCTGCTGTGTCACGCTATGGTGGGGAAAGAGAAAGCAAAGAAACAGATAATGCAAGTGGATGTCACCTGCAAGTTCATTTTCCCTGTTGTGCAAATGTCTTCCAAAGCAATCACTTTCTGTGTGGAGAAGGTAAGTCTCTGGATTGCATCCTGGCATTTAAAGGTGTAACTGTTAAACTGGCTGGAAGTAAATAGAGATGTATGCACTTCTGGGGTTGAAAAATGTGAAAGGCATTGGAAAGGGAAGGAGGTCTATGGCCACTTGAGGTTGTTTTCCCTTGTCTCCTGTTCCTGTAGAGACCCAGTGATGTCCTGACTCTGCAGTACAAACCCCTGTCTTTGAAAAACATCTCCTCCCTGCCACTCAGCATTGTGCTGGACTTGGAGCAGCCATTCCTAATCTGTGATGTGGACCGGGAGCCCCTCCCTACAGATGCCCAGGTGAGCATCTCTGGGCTCATTCAGCGGGATTTGAAGAGGAGGGATGTGGTGGTGAATTTCTGTTGGGAGGTCCTCGAGTTGAGAAGTTTGTTCGGTAGTGTCAGCAGTGGATTGGCCTGAGCTGCATCAGCAGAGCTGCTGAAGGAAGCAAACTTACCTGAATTGGTAACATCCATGCTGGCTCTAAGATATGAGGAGGAGGGAGCAGGAAAGCAGATTGGGGCAAGCCATGCAGTAAAGGTGTCTCCTGGGAAGCATCCCAGCTCTCCAGCAGCCATCCCCTTGTATTGGTGCCGAGCACAGAAATGCGAGCCTGAGGGAATCTCAGACCAGAGTGTAGTGCCTGCAGACAGATCCTCCCTGTAAAGCAATGAGAGTGAACTGAGAAGCCCACACTGGGGTCACTCTTTGAATGTTTACTGTTTCCTGCTGTCAGACCTTGGGACTTCATCACAAACATAATTAATGCTCTTCATCTCCTTGCAGCCCATGATGCTGGATGTAGAGGAGGAAGTTCATCTCTGCATCCAGTTTAACCCAGCTTATGAGGATGATTTGAACTGCCGTGTAGCAGAGAGGGGTCTCAGGATGTGCTTCCTGGAGCATCCTCATGAGGAGAAGATCACTGTTCGGGGAGAAGTCTACTTCCCGAATCTCCATCTCCAGACCAAGGCCCTGGACTTTGGCTGCATCATGAATGACACTGAACAAGTGCTGTATGTGGAGATGACCAACTGCAGCCCAATTCCTGCCCAGTACCGCTGGTCATTCCAGACGGACAGCCAGGTGAACACCATAAGGTATGTGCACCCTTGCCCTCTGCTTAAAGCTCTTTTTCCTGGTGTCCTGTTTGTACTTTGCAAAGACCAAGGCTGTTTGCCTGGGATCTGACAAAATGTTTTTGAGTTTTCCTTGTGGAAATAATGCTGGCCAGCCATGATCAGGCTGGAAGTTCAGGGAATAGGTGACCGCCATCAGTTTGACAGTGGGCTAGAAACAACGTCCTCCAGCCAAACTGGGGTTCTAAGACATTCCCAATACTTTTCTCATAGCCAGTAACCTGGAGTCCTGCTTTATCTCTGAAGCTACAAAGCCATGCTTAGGCACTTGGACAAGCAGATATATAATGTGACCTCTTTTCCTTCCCTGCCAACCTGATTTGTGGTGCTTTCCTACGAAAAACCTACACAGAACATTTGTTGTGGGGAGCGCCTGTCTGGACACCCCTGGAAGCAGGGCCATCCAGGGCTGGGCTGTGCTGCCCAAGAGCGATCCTGCACTCATACTGGGGCTCATCTATAAACACATTTCTGGCAGTTCCTCCTGCTGTGACCTCTGCAGAGTGCAGAATTCTGGGCTGGGCACTTTTCATGACAGAAGCAAACGGTTTTTCCATAATGCCCCAGGAAACCAAGCCAAGTTAACCGCTGGGCATTGAAGTGCTGCTGTTACAAAGAACAGAGCTCATCCAGAAACAGTTTTATTTAGGGAATTGGGATCTGGCTCAAAGGTGATGACCTCTCTAGCTCTGAGGAGGATCATGTTTGGCTGTGTGGGGAACACTTGCAGCCTGGCACGGTGTCAGGCAGGCATGGCTTGAGTGTGTCCCCAATGCGGCATTAGAAACAAAAGCAGAGTTACCTTGAGCACCTGCTGTGATTTAAAACAGGGAATGTGACCTGAGTTACCTGGGAATGTTGGAAAATATTAATTTCCCCCTAACCCTCCCAACAGTGTTGGGGAAACATTCCAGATAAACACCTGGCAGAGCTGCAGAGTTTCTGATGTTGGCCTTGGGGGGGATGAAGAAGGGTCAGCGCTTTCAGGGGGGTGCTGGGGGGCTGTGCTGGCTCATCATCTGCCTGTTTCTGCTTCAGTCTCACTTTTTTGCAGTTTCTCTGTCTTTTCCTTTCCTGCTGTGCTTTTTGCCTCCCCATGAGGTCTTCATCTCTGTCCTCTGTAGCTCCTCATTGCAAGGAGTTACCAGCTGCCTGCACTCTGCTACCCCAACATCATCCCTGGACTGCTCCGATCATGGACCTGCTCCAGCCTGGTTTTGGAGTGGCTGTTACTGAGCTCACCACACCAGCACCCAGCCAGGGGCCGCATCCTGATGAGAAGCTGCTCTTGCAGGCATCCCTCTCTCCCACTACAGGTCCATGATCATAGTAATGTTACTTTCCAGGTTCACCCCTTCACCTCCTAAATTCAAACGCCGGTCAACAAAGCAGGAGGGAGTGTTTCCAAGGAAACTCTCCAAGCCTGAAAGTGTAGAGGAGCCAACCAAAGCCCCAGAATCAGTTCAGGATCTTGACCAGGAGGATTCTGCCCAGGAGAATTCTGCCCAGGAGAATTCTGCCCAGGAGGATTCTGCTCAGGAGGATTCTGCTCAGGAGGATTCTGCTCAGGAGGATTCTGTTCAGGAGGATCCTGACCAGGAGGCTCCTGACCAGCAGCCAGCAGATGCAGAGGACTCCACGGATGCAGAGGTAGATTTTCTTGTGCACCTGCCACTTGCATTGCCTCCCCAGCTTGCCACTGAAAAGCCATGCTCGTGCAGACCTCCCTTTTTGCTGCCCTTCTGTCCTGTTTCTCAAAGCCCCAGTGCTGGCATTAAGTTTAAGGAGAGGGGTTGTACCTGCTCACACACAAGTACCAGTTGTTTTGACTCTGCACATTTTTCTCTGAATCAGGAGAAACAAAGCCCTATAGATGCAATGAATAGTGTGGCTGAATGTTTTCAGATAGAAGCATAAAATAATCTGTATTTCCTGGTTGTTGCCGTGTATGCACAAGTAAACCAGGGATATTCAAGTGGCCATCCTAAATCCTGGAATGGTTTGGCTTGGAAGGGACCTTCGGAGATTGTGTAGTTCCAACCCTCCCTGCCTCAGTGCTGGGGGCACCCAGTTCCCTTGTGCATGTTTGATGTAGGAAGTGCAGATGGAGCCCAGGTCTCATCTGTGGCTGGGCTTGGACCCACACCTGACTGATGGCAAGGACATTTCCATACTTGATTTTTGCCCAGGTGCCTTCTCAGCTGTTCCTGGTGTGGTGAGGTGGTGGAGCCTGCAGCAGAGTGATCTTGCTCAGACCAGCCAGCTGCTCACTGCAGCCTGTGGTTCTTGTTTTCCAGGTGCTGTCATTCACTGCTGTGGAGCCTCAGAGCCTGGTGAGAAAGAGGGGATTGAGTCAGTTTTCAGAGGTGGAGCACGTCGCCTTGGGAATGGAGGAGGTAAGTGGGAATCTGTCTCACTTCCATGTTTCCAATGTGGAAAGCAGTTCTGTAGCCCCCACTCCCACTGGTGGCCCTCAGCATTGCCCACGGAGGGGCCTCACATCTCTCCGAGCCCAATGCAAAGCTCTGCTGAAGCAGCTGGTCCCTGGAGAGCACATGTGGGACATTTTGTAGGGCTGCCCCAGGATGCTCCCTGTGCAGCATCTATGGAGGGCATTGCTCCCATTTACCTCATCAGGTGGTTGACAGGAAATTTTTGTAGGAAGTTTTGCTGTAGCAGCTTGAGAGAGCAGCACGTAAATCAGAGAGAGGGGGGAAAAGCCTCAGAAGTCAGATGAGCTGGGCTGGAGTCCTCCTCCGCCTCCAAGGGCTCCTGCCTCCAAGTCTTCTGTTTTTCTGAAGGCAGTGAGAAGTGTTTCTAAAGGCAAGTTTTGCAGCAGAGAGAATTTCTTGCTGCCAGGAGACAGTCCAGTTTATTTTAATGTAGTGTATACTCATTGATAAGTGATTATGGGAGATTTTCCCCACTGTCCCTCCACTGGTCAGTGGCATGGACACAGGATGAGATTAGGGTGATTTTGGCTGTGTTTGGGGAATAGGCCCCTCCAGCTATGAATGTACTTTACTCCAAGCCACAGCTGCTCTTCTGCATCATTTCCACTCAACACCTCGATCTCTCCTTCCCTCCCTCCAGGTTTTCCATGTCCTGCCACTGTCAGGTGTACTGCTGCCCGGCCAGAGCCAGCAGGTCTCCTTCACCTTCTTTGGCCACGCCAACATCGTCGCCCGTGTCATGGCACTGTGCCAGGTGAAGGGAGGCCCCACCTACGAGGTGGTGCTGGCCGGGGAGGCTTCATGCCCCAGCTACCAACTGGACGTGGACGAGATCGACTGGGGGCTGCAGGTACCACACTCTTGTCCTGGCACAGCTCCTTGTCTTGGAGCCATGGCCAGTGGGTTCCTGCCCACCTCGATCCCAGGCTCTCTTCCCTTCTTAGCTCCTTTGTTGGCTCTGGAGCTTAGAATACAACCTTTGAGGGATATGTCCAGCATCCAAGCTGGTTTTTAATGGCCATCTCCACCCTTCCCCCCTGGCCAAGGGACATAACACCCTCCTCTTCAAGGAGGAAAGCAAGATCCCAGTGAAGATGTCCAGAGGGATGTCCCTGAGACATCCCTTCACTGATCTGCTCCTAAAGCTTGAGCTCCAAGGAGATGATCTTGTCTAATGCTCTTGCTTAATCCACAAAATAATCCCGGGAGGAAGCTGGGCTTTCAGTCACTGTAGCTGAAGAGAATGTCCCAGAATAATCCCTGTTTTACTTCTTTTCGGTTAAAAGTCCGCAGATATTTCCAGCTGCTGGCCCTGTCTGTGTTGCCCTGTGTGTCTCTCTTGTTACCTGTATGTTTCTTGCCAATATTTGCATGCAGGTGCCTTTTCTTCTGGAATGCCTCAGTGCCACCTCCTTTGTTTCTCCTGGCTCTTGGTGACCCCTCAGAGTGCAGTGACCTGTGTCCCCTGGTTCATTTATTACTGGCCCTTACATGGTTTTACCACTCCTCTGTAGTTGTGTGGTTGCATTGTGACTATTTGCTTTCAGCCCCATGAAAGAGGAAGGAGATTCCCAGCATCAGGCCTGTATCTGTAACTTCCCACTCCTCTGTCCTCTCTCCAGGTGTTTAACAAAGTCCTCGAAACAGAGATTACCCTGCGGAACACTGGGATGGTTGAATTCACCTATGTGGTGCCAAACCTCAGCGCTGGCACGGCAGCAAACCCTCTGCCTGGTGTGCCCGTGGTCGTGCCCACCACAGTGAGTAGCACAAGTGACTGGCTCTGGCCCTCTGTCAGGTGGCCCAGGAGAGCGTTAAAAAAAAAAAAGTGGGGGGGGGAAAAGAGCAGGGGGGAAACCCCAAATCCAGCCCTGAGAGACAGGGCTGTAAGCAATTGCTGCCGGGGGCAGAGAGGTCAAGCAAGTGATCACCTAATAGACTCCCCCATGGCCTTGGCTGGCAGGTACCACTGGCCAGAGGCAGGAGTGCTGAGCTCTCTGTCTGTGCTGATACTGGACTTGGGTGCTCCTGGCTCTTATGAGGGTCACCTTATTCCCTGCCTCCCCACTGCCAGCACTAAGCACCATTTACATATTCCTTGCTTGGGCTTGGAGCTCCTTTGCCAGAAATTGTCACAGCCTCAGTGCTGGTCCCACCCTCCTCCAGCTTTGCTTCTCTGCAGCAGCTTTGTGAGGCAGTGAGGGGAACCAGGGAGGAGCAGGGCTGAAAGAGCAAGGAGAACAGTTTGCAGCATCCCACCACCCTAGCTTCTCAGTCCTGCCTGAATGTCTGGGAGCTTTAGGAGTATTCCTGCTTTTGGCCCTCTTTGGAATGCGAAGAAGAAGCCGAATGGCTTTCTCATGATTTCGTGCCTGTCTCATCCAAGGGATGACACGCTGGTGCCCTCTTCCTGCGAGCATCCGCAGACACAGCTCTGCGTGGGCCATGCAGTCAGTTCCTGTAGCAGCATCCTGGTGCTGGCAGCTTGGCCTGGCTCCCTTTGGCTGCAGCCGTGTTGTGTGGCAGGGTTTGTCCTGCTCAGCTGCTTCTCCCTGCATTGGGAACAGGAATGGGGAGCTGAGGGTCCAGCCCAGTGTGCAGGGTCGAGCTAAGAAAAGCTGCAGCTGTGTCCTGTCACCCAGAACCATGTTTTCCTTCAACCTCACTGGTGTGAGCCCAGCCTGGGGCTTGGACAGCATTTCTGGAAGCCCAAAGAGGAGGATGACCCTTCCTGCCATCACTCTCATCCCCAGATCTCATCATAGTCTCTGCTCCTGCATTTCCAGAGATGTATGTTTGCAAGAAACATACATCAGGATGTCAGGAAGAACCCATGTACCCTTGGTGTAACTGCACGGGCAGACGGTGTTTTTGTTGGGATCATTAATAAGGGGTCAAGGCCCTTTGACACCAGCCTGGAATTGCTGATGTGCTGTGACAGGGGCTGCTGGCCCTTCTGAGAGTGCAGGCACTTCACTCCTCTTCCACAGAGCCTGGCAAAAGAGCTTTTATTTGTTGAGCATGGCCCTTGCTGACGGAGGGCAAATACCGTGAGCAGCAGAGCTGTGCTCACATCAGGCTGTACTGGGGCTGCAGCCCTGCGAGACCTCAGGAGGACACACTGCACCCCAAGGCTGGAGGCGTGAGCTTTTGGGCACAAGGAAGTTAGAAAGTGACGTGGTCTGATGTTTTCTTCTAGATGAGAACCTGTCTTCTCAGCCTGTCTCTCCCCCATCAAACCTTCTTTGATGCATTCCCTTCCTCCTCTCCTGTCCCTGCAGGGTTCCATTCCACCTGGCGAAGAGCAAGTGTTGAAAGTCTGTTATCTGCCAGGAAGGCCAAGAGTCTTCTGCAGGACTTTCCAGGTCCAAGTGAGTCATCTGGAACCAGCAGAAATCCTCCTGAAAGGAGAGGGGACCTTCCCTAGGATTACTGTGGACCTACCATGGATGTTGAAAGGTGAGCACTGCCTGTCTCTTCTTCCAGGAAGATTCCCTGGTTTTTTCCCCTACCATCGCCCATAGGGCAGCTCACACCCATCTCCACCAAGTCTGGAGGTTGCAGGGCTGCCAGACCAACATTTGACCTCTCTGGTTACTTCCTGAGTCTTGAGCAGTTGAGCCCATTTGGGCTTTCTCACAGGAACAATCCTGCAGATCTTGCCAGCACATTGCTGGAGGCCTGGAAAGATGATGGCTAGGCAGAAGATCTTGGGAAAGCTGTAAGAGAGGCTGGCAGGGCTTTTTGCAGGGTTGGATTTGTGTGACATTGCAGGGGATGAGACACTCCTCAGTGAGGAGGGAGATAAGTGAGAGGGAGCATGAGGATTCAGAGAGGAGCAGCAGAATTCACTTTTCATAGATGGGGTTTGTTTCTGGGAGAGGCCAGTGTTGGAGAAGTGGGACTTCCCATCTTAAATGGGATTGGCAATGCACCCAAACTTCTATTTGTGGATAATTTTTCCTTCAGGAAATGAAAAATATGAGAAGATACTGGAAGAGATAAGACAAAACATGGAAATGCGTATGAAGGACAGTGAACCTTCTTTCCTGTTGGACGTTACGGACATGAAGCAAGGCGTGGATGACTCTGATGGCAAGGAGGAGCAGTGTTCACTCTCTGTAGAGGACTCAGAGAAAGGTTTGTTTCTGGGAGAGGCCAGTGTTGGGGAAGTGGGACTTCACACCTTAAATGGGATTGGCAATGTGTATAGTCTTCTATTCATGGATAATTTTTTCCTTCAGAAAATGGGGAAAAACTGCAAGAGGAAGAAGAAAACGCAGAGGAAGAAGAAAGGCAGAGTGATGAATCATCTCTTCGGTCATCTGTAGTCATGGAGTCATCCAGGAAATCATCCACAGAGTCATCCATTAAGTCATCAATTAAGTCATCCATGGACTCACCCATTGAAACATCCACGGAGCCATCCATGGAGCCATCCACGGAGCCATCCATGGAGCCATCCATGGCATCGTTCATGGAGTCATTCACTAAGCCATCCCCGGAGTCATCCCCAGAGCCATCCCCAGAGCCATCCCCGGAGTCATCCATGAAGTCATGCATAGATACACTTGTAGAGTCCCCCCTGGAGTCCTCCTCGGAGTCATCCCCGGAGCCATGCCCGGAATCCTCTCCGGAGTCCTCCCCGGAATCCTCCCCAGAATCCTCCCTGGAGTCATCCCCAGAATCATCCCTGGAGTCCTCCACGGAGTCATCCATGGATGAGTCTGGCACCGTTGTAAGAACAGCTGCTCCCCCATTTGGCAGATGCCACCCTTCCCGTGTCACTTGACCCCCTTGCACCCCACAGCAGCTTTCTGGTGCTCTGATGGCACTTGGGACCTCCCTGCCCATACATGGCCGGACATAGGTGTCTGCTCAGCGTTGTCCCAGAGGCTGCCCCTCTAGTCATGATCGCTCACGGAGATGCACCAACTTCCTGGCTACCCCAGGGAGGCATCCTGAAGGCCATGCTCAAGGAATGGAAGGAGATGCAAGTCATTTCTTGGAAGCTGGTTGTTCCCAACCCAAGCCCTGCAAGATTTACAGACCTTAACAGCAGCAGCCTGACTGTGCCCTGGGATTGTGCTGGCAGTGTTTTTTTCCAAGCTGCTTTGGCACTGGCTGAGGGCTCGCAAGTATCTGGGGCTCTGGAAGGTTCCTGACTTGTCTGTCTATCGGACAAGATCAGCTTTTCTAACAGTGGATGGGCAGGCAAAGATGCTGGAGTTACTTCCATGGAGATGAGGTCCTGGCTAAGAGAACAGGAGGTGTCACAGACACTGAGCAGCCAGACAAGAGGACCCCATCCCCCCTCTCAACAAGAGCAGGGTGGGATCCTTTTTCAGATGCAAACCTTGGGAAGGACCTTTGCTAACCAGACACTGTCTTTTCTTTCCTCAGTGGGAGACTTGGATACAGATGGAGATAGAGGACAGGCTGATAGAGAATCGTCTTCTGGAGCTGGAGACAGCTGTCACCTCCCGTGCCCCAGAGGACAGGGTCTTTAATCAGCACATGCGTCAGAGTCTTGTCGAGTGAGTAGGGACTCCTATCCCCATCTCCAGGTGCCCCGTGGGTAATATGCAGCAGTGCCCCCTGCTCCTGGGAGCGCCTTGTGTTACCAGCAGGGCTGGGAATATCTGGCAGCTTCAGAAGGGGTCTGGTCCTGGTGGCTGTGACACGCTCTCTGTGAGCAGCTGAGTGCCCTCCCTTCCCCAGTGTCATGCTGAGCTGGGGACTGCTCAGCTTCCCATAAGTGTGGGGTTCTTTTCCTAGAGCTGAGGGGGTCCAGTGCAGACCATCAAGCCCTTACAGGCAGCACAGACACTGTCTCTGCCGACAACTCCAAGCTGCCGTCTTGGTTCCAACTAACAGAGCACACTGAACAAAAGGAATCACACAGGTCGACAAACCCTTGGAAACCCTAAGTCAGGCGGCTTGGATACTGGTGAGATGGCAGGTCTTACCTAGGTAACCTTCCCTTTGCTCCTTCATAATGCAGCACAGGCACAAGAGGCTCTGCTTCAGGAAGAAGATGCTCTTCAATAATTTATGTGCTTTCCTGAACTGGATTGCTCTGGGAAAGCACCTTCCTTTGCATTTTGCCAGTATCAGTTATTATGTTTACTGGTGCTGCTTTGGTGGCAGTTCTGCTTGCAGAGCAGTGAAGATTTCCTGTGCAGGCAAATCTTATTTCTAGGCCCCAAAGCAATTTCAGGCTCAGGCTGTACACCAGGCTAAGCAGTTTCACTGAGGCCAGTGGAGGCCCAGTACTTACCTATACTGGCTTTTCATAGCAGAGGAGCTGTGACCAGTGTCCATTTTAAACTACTTTTATTTTCAGGTACCATTGGTAGCTGATAAAACCTAGGACCTGCACTCCCTGTGACTTGTCAAAGTCATTGCCAGGTGGTCAGGCCTTGGGTTTCATAGGCTTGAGCTCAGTTTTTACAGCAATGAATCCAGAATTACCCACTTTATTTGTATCTTCCATCCACCTGAAGATATAGCCAGGCTGTGGTTTAAGGGCTGTCCTTGCTCCTTCTTCCAGCATTGAGCTGCCTGAGTACATGCTGAAGATGGGCAATGTCCCTGTCAATGAATCTGTGAGTCATACCGTGAACATCAGCAACCCTGGGCTGCTGCCCGTGTCCTTCCAGGCCGATGGAAGTGTCCTGCATGGCACAGGTAACCAGCGCTGGAGAGACTTCCTGTGGGCATGAAGAAGCTGCCTTGAGCAGATGAGCTTAAGCCACTAAACATGGGGGGGGCGTTTGGAGTGTTTTCCTCTCGGGGCCCCCGCTGGGAGCTTCAGAGCCTGAACCCTCCTGGCCAGCCATGCTCAGGGACCTGGCTTGCCTGTGATTGCCCTAACGCTTCAGTGCAGGGGCCAGATGGGCTCATCACCCTGGTTACCTCTCAGCATGCCCTTGGCTCCCATGAGCATCAAGCATAGAGTTTCTTTGGGCACTCTCTGAACTTGTGTTGCAAACTCATGGGGTCTGCTGTGATTTGGAAGTGCTTTGTTCAGAGTTCACAGTGTCACAGCACTTATGTTAAGCCTTTATTGAGAAAATAGACTGTGATATCCGCTGGTGGATCAAAAGAGGCTTCCAAAAGATGCCTTGAGGCGGGCCTGCACTTCCATCAAACAGTGGCTCACTGTGTCTAAGGGGAGCTCAGGTGTCTCCTCTAAGTTGTCATCACAGACACAGCACAGCATGGGGGAATCTTAGCTGGAAATTCTCCTTTGGAGAGCTCTGTCCAACCTTCCCTGAGGTGCCTGAAGAAGGAATTTCTGGAGCTCCTCAGCTGATCTGTTGTGGTTTTACCATCCAAGGCGGACCTTGGATGCTGGCTGTGAAAGCCCTTTCTCTTTGAGTGGTGGGTGACAGGGGAAAAAGGGCAGAAGCATCTCCAGAGATGCAGAAGGGTCTTTCCCAGAGATGTCAGCCAGGACACCTCTATGACTTTAACGTGCTTGTGACACATTTCCTTTTGCTTGTGTATCTCAGCTGCTTTATTTTCATCTGTTCCAGGTTTCAGTGTGGACCTGGACCAGGTGCAGGGCCTGGCATACTGCCACTCCCACGAATTTGAAGTGCACTTTAATAGTGCCGACCTGCCATTGGGACCAGTGGATGTGCTCCTGCCCATCAAGGTACCACAGCTTTTCGGGCAGGCAGCGGGCTAGGCACAGCAGCAGAGGTCACCTGGACTCTCAGCTGAATCCTCTGTCTTTCTCTAGGTGGCTGGAGGCTACACAGTTCGCATCCATCTCTCTGCCACTGTGACCGCTGCCCTCCCCGCCAAACCCAAATTACCCAAAAAGAGACAGGAGAGCGACGACAACAAGATCTTGATGAGCTCTGAAAGGTCTTCTGACTTTTCTTTGTCAAGGCAATAATACAGTTGGGGTCTCTCGGTTTCAGCAGAACCCAAGGACTCTTAGTGCACCCAAAAATCATATCTTATGGCTCCTACTGAAAGATGCTGGGGAGCTTTGGTTGCTGCCCCAGGGATGAGGAATGCTCACTTCAGCAGTAACATCCTTGCATCGAACAGTTGCATGATCCCTGTTTTCCAGTTAGGAGAGGGAGGTGTTTACAGTGGCCTGGCAGAGAGCTGTATTGCTGGGCAGAGACAAGGGATTTTGCTCACAGGCTGGTGTCCAACATCTCTCCAGGGTCTATTCAGCAGAGGGGGTCCCCCAGCATCATGCTGGGTCTGGTGGAAGAGGTGGGAGGGTTATTCTCACTTGGAAAATTGGAGGAGCAGCAGCTGTGCTCCCTCTCAAAGTTGCCTTTGCGTGTGGCTCCCCACCCTCCATACTCTGAGCTCTCAGACAGACACTGCCGTAATCAGATGATAAGATTTCTGGGCCACGTGCTGAATTTGGAGAGCTCGCAGTGTGTTCTCTTTTGTGACTGGGAGAGATATTTGTATTTAAGTGTTTGTACCTATAAAGTGAGCAGAGCATTCAGAGTCAGTGAAGGCCCAAGAAGCAGTGAACTCTTCTTCACTTCCTGTGTAAATAGCAAGAAGGGCGATTGAACTGGTGAACCTCCTGATTTCCAAATGACCTTATTTAGGATAGCCCTCATTTATGTTTCTTATTGGTGTATGATTCCATGAAGCATTTCTGTCCTGTTCTGGAATACAGAGGTTAGGAAGGAAAAATTGTTATTTTTTAAAAAAAACTTTGCCTATTTCTATACCTGTATGATTGGAATGACATGGTTTCTCCTCCAGTGGTACTGCCGACGTTGCGAGTTCATCTGAGGATAAAGAAACTGAATCATCCATCAATTCTTCAAAAGACCAACCTGAAGAAGTTCAGTTCTGAAATTCTTTCTGAAACTGGGAAGCTCTTTATGAAAAAGTTTTCTTATGCTAAGCCAGTGAATGCTTTTACATGTGATCACATGGAATTTCACTTACTCTGAAGGACTCAATTAATGAATTGTAGAACCTACTGAGTGATAAGAACCTCGAGGATTGGCATTGGCACACCTCGTTTACTAATAAAGCAGTGAAAATAATGTTGCGTGCAAAAAAATCTGTGAATGCTGAGCTCTGTACCCAGGCATGGTGCAAATTCCACAAGATCCTGTGCAGTTTTCCTCTTCTCCCAGAAGAAGCTCTTCAGGATGGAGAACTGAATTCTGTCCACCTCTGTGAAGCACCTGGAGCTTTTATAGCCAGCCTTAATCACTACTTGAAGTCCCACCATGTCCCCTGCCACTGGAATTGGGTAGCTAATACTCTAAACCCGTATCATGAAGCCAACGACATCCTTATGATGATCATGGACAACCGTCTGATAGCAAATACGTTACCTTGGTGGTACTTTGGCCCAGATAACACCGGGGATTGTGGCAGACTTGTAGAAGAAGACTCTTGGCCAGGTGTGAGATGTGTGACACTGATTATGTGGATAATTATGGCTAAACTTACTGCTAATACAGTATCTAAATATTGTCAATGCAGTTAAAATATAAACAAGTCTAAAGGGCAGTGGTCACAGCACCAAGGCTGCCAGAGTTCAGGAAGTTTTTGGACGGTGTCTTGGGCATGGGGTGTGATTGTTGGGGCTGTCCTGTGCAGGGCCAGGAGCTGGACTCAGTGATCCTTGTGGGTCCCTTCCAGTGCAGGATAAACTCTGATAAAGACAGACACTTTTCCTCATGTACACATTCTCCCATTTCCCGCTAAATTAAGGAAGTGAACAACCATATCTCAGGGAATTAAGAGGTTAATTCTGTAGGAAGGCACTTTACTATGCTAACAAAAAACTCTGTGCTGCTGCTCAATGCAAACATTTTTCTTCTCTTTCGACCCCTCACCTTTCTGTATTCTAATCCAGCCTGTACTCTTGCAGTATTTTTCTTCTACCAGTTTTTACTATTTTTGGTTATCACATTTCTGTGTATTATTAAATGTCAGCCCCAGAACGGGACTTGAAGAATGTTTCTTTTAAATGGGTTTTATGATTCTAAGGGAAAACCTTAAGTTCAATAACAATTCCTCTAGAGATTAATAGCAACTTCCTTTTTGGGTTCTGTACCTATTTTTAGATTTATATATTTTTAAAGTTTTTTTGGTTTTTCTTGTTTTTTGGGGGGCTTTTGTTGGGTTTTTTTGTTTTGTTTGAGTTTTTTTTTAGTTTTTACAAAGTTTTTATGTAATAATATGATAGCCTTTGGCCCAGAGGGTTAATAATTTTATTTAAGATGATGTATTCTTGCCCAGCATCCCCGAGCTGCAGAGCTGAAGCACTAAACAAGTAATTTATTTCCTAACTAGCCTATATTCAGCATTGTAGTACAAGATCACCTACCAGTTCAGCTTTCCAGTTACACAAGAAATCTGGGTGTGTAACACTGTCCATGGCCCATCCAGCCATGTAATCCTAAATCCTGACAACTCCTGTACCCTTGAGTCCTCTCTGTTGCTGCTACTTCGGAGAATATGCGAGGGCTCCAGTGATACCCAAACCATGCTTTTTAGACCATTTACCTGTTCACAAGTATTTATTTGAAGGCGTTTTTCTACCACCCCACACTTTCTTTGCAACTTTTCACTGCAATCAAGCCGAGCAATTTTTTAAAAAATATTGTCACTGTATAGCTCTTATGGGGGGAACTAAAATTAACTTCAGGACCTGCAGTTCTGGCTGTGGCTGACCACGTATGTCCCCACTCAGGGCCACGGGTCCTGCCCTGTCCTAGAGAGGTGCAACCTTGTCCCAAATAGGGACACCCCTGTCCCAGAGGGGTGCAACCCTGTTCTAGATGGGTACAACCCTTTCCTAGAGAGTACACCCCTGTCCCAAAGCGGCACACCTCTGTCCCAAAGAGTGCACCCCTGGCCCAGAAGGGTGCAACCCTGTCCCAAATAGGGACAACCCTGGCCCAGAAGGGTATAACCATATCCTAGAGCCGTACACCGCTGTCCCAGTGGGTACACCCCTGTCCCAGAGGGGTGCACCCGTGTCCCAGAGGGATACACTCCTGTCCCAGAGGGGTACAACCCTGCTCTAAAGGGGTACAACCCTGTCCCAAATAGGGATAACCCTGGCCCAGAGGGTGCACCCTTATCCCAAAGCGGTACACCCCTGTCCCAGAGGGGTACACCTCTGTCCCAAAGAGTACACCCCTGGTTCAGAAGGGTATAAGTGTGTCCCAAGGCGGTACACCCCTGTCCCCGAGGGGTGCACCCGTGTCCCCGTTACTCGCCAGGCGCAGGTCCCCACCCCGCTCTGCTCCCCCACGATCCCACAATGCTCCGGGGCGCCGCCGCGGGGCCAGCGGCGCGCGGGCCCCTTCCCTCATTCAAATGAGCCACCGCGGGGTGCGGCGCGGGACCTTTCGGGAGTTGTAGTTTTACTCGCCACTCCCGGTGCGCGGCCGGCGGTCGGCGGGACTCGCTGTCCCGGCATGCCGCGGAGCCGGGCGGAGCGGGGCGGGGCGGG
>VYZT01026627.1:0-60318 GCA_013400735.1 Pomatostomus ruficeps
CCAAAACCTTCTATGATGATTCTATGATACTTTATATTCTTGGGGTTGCTTACATTTTTATATAAATTTATACTTCTTCATCTCTTTTTTCTCCAGCAGAGGTTCAGTGTAAATAATTGCAAGGGAGTTGGGCACTTTGGAAGTAAAGTCCATTAGCAGAAATGTAGCAAAGATGGAAAAGTTGTGTTCTGGCTCCTCGGGGCTGGTATTTGACAGGCAAGTCTGATGAATACTTTTTTATGTTTTATGAGAGTCTGGAAGGTGCTGGATGGATTTTGCTTTCATCCAGATGATGGTGTCTGTGAATATGAAGTTTGTTTCCTATTAACAGCTGTTCTTGCAATCCTGAGATCCACTTTTCACAAATGCTTATGTTCATGAGAGTGTTGCTTTCTTGGGAAGATCATAAAAGACTGACTGGTTGTGTCTTAACAGATTCCTTCCAGAGCTTGATAATGTATATTTTGGGAAGTCTGTAGCTGCCTAGGGAGCTGCCTTGTGCCTTTCTGAACAGAACCCATTGTGGAGGGGAACCTCCTCCCCAGCAAGTGATGTGTTAGGACTTGCCTCCAACAAATGCTGCAGGGGCAGGTTTCAGTGGAACAGGGATGGCATTCAGGATGAAGGAATTGGAAACAGAGATTAAATAGTCCCAAGGATCTGTTTCAATATTGGAGGCAGGGGGATTCCTAAAGGCAAAAATGGAATTGGTAGAAATAAGTGTTGCTTGTGCCTGTGACATGAAAGGGTATTTTTGTAGCTGTGGGAGTCCCCAGGTGGAGAGGAAGGAAGAGCAATGGCGGGAATGCCTTGTGTGATGGGTTAGTCAGACTTTCTGCTAATGGGACAAAGTGAGGGATAACTGGCATTTTTAGGCTCTTCAAATTTAATTTAACGTTTGTTTAAAGAACAGCTGTCTTGAATCCTGCAGACTGAGCAGCTGCCTGTGGATTGAGGAGTCTGGAAAGGTGGTGGAGACGGTGTTGGGCACAGGCTGCTGCCAGGCCGCCTGCTTTGACAGAGGGGCCTGAACAGTGCACAGAGCTGGGAGAACTGTCTAGATGGGATGTAATTTTCTGTAGATATATCTGCTGATTTGCAGAGCAGTTGTTACTTGTGTCTTCTATTTTATTCTTTTGTAACGTAGTGTCGGTGTGCACTGACAATTATTTTAGCTTCTGTGGATACGGCTCAGCAATTTCAAATGTGGTTAGAAGTGCGTTCTTAAAAATTGAGGTGAACTCCTTATAGTCTGCACCTGTGGCAACAGTCAAGTTAATTTACAAGTGTGATACAGCTCCTCTCTCCCTTTCCACTCTCAGTTTTGGAAACTTCTTACCACTTTGTGAATCACTTTGCAAAACACTCATCTCTTTCCGATGAACTACATGTTCTAAGATTAAGAAGTTTGCCTAGTTGTTAGGGAAGTGTAGTTGGGTAACTATTTTATTAGATATTCATGGATGGATTGTTTAATTAGGCAGATGATCCTATGCTTGCAATCTAAGGAGAAAAATTCAGAAAGGTTAATTACGGAATGGTTAGAAAATTTGATGTCAGAAACAGTGTTAAGTTTCAGCATGGACCATCTTAATTAAAATTAGTTTCGTTCATGCCGGAAGTGAATGGAAATGAAGGAAATTTAAGCTTACCAGAGCTGCAGATGTGGGGGTGTACCAAGGTCATTAATGCATATTAACTCATACTTTTAGAATTAATTTCTGCCATTAATTTGGCTTGGTTTTTCCCATCTGTCTTCATGCAGACAACACTCTGGGAGCCTCACTTCTTTGAGCTATTGCAGAAATGCCTTTTTTCTCCCCACTGTTCCTTTGCGACCTCTGAGCTGAGATTTTACACTGGGTGAGGACAGCAAGTCAAACCCTGCAGGTGATGTGTCAGATGCTTAATTGTGCACCTCAGCGTTGTCTGGCAGCTGCCAGCGCTTCCCACCTGTGAGGTGTTCCCAGGCGTGAAGGTCATGTCCTGCCCCACGTGCACCGCAGCCCCTCGCTGGGGTGGCTGCAGGGCAGGAAGGGGGCGGCTCTGTCGCCGCCGCTTCTCCCGGCTCAGCTCTGCAGAGCCGAGCCTCAGCCCGCCCGTGTGCAGAGCCCGGCTCAGCTGCGCTCAGCCTGCGCAGCACCTCGGCCGCGGGCTCAGCGGAGAGAACCAGTCGCAGCTGTCAGAAGATCTCTGGTCTTCCTTCCCAGATTCTACCCGTGTGGATTTCCCCTGGTTGCTCTAAGTCCGGAACCTGGAAGAAAACAAACGTGGGGTGCGGTTAAACGCTAGGCAGGGCTCCCGGTAAGTGGAGGGAGCAGCTGGGAGAGTGTTGCCAGCCCCCCCATTCCCCGGAGTGTTGCAGCCCCAGCTTGTGCTGGTGCCAGGACTGTGGGCTCGTGGTGATGACTTTCAGAGAGCGTGGGCCACCGTGGCTGCCCCAAGCCCACTTGCCAGGGTTTCCGTAACCACAGGCTGTGCTGGTGGGAAGGTGTTGGTGGCTTGCTTTTTCCATCACTGACTGTTTTCCTGAAGTGAAAAACTCGGGCTGGGTGAGAAGGTGATCATATCCTGCTTCTCCTCATCTGAGATTGCCCCACAGGCATGTTATAATGCTGTGCTTACAGTCTTGAAGTTGTTTTAGAGCATTTCCTTTGGCCAAATTCCTGGCTAGCCATATGCTCCAAGAAATTTTCTCATCCTTTCACTATTGCTCCTTCTAGCCCCTTACAGCTCCTGCCAGATTTCTAAGCAGCCATCTCCTAGACAGCTTTGGGTGTCTCTGGTCCTTGAGCATCTCTTAGCCCTCCCACATCCTTGGCTTTCTCTTAGGTTTCATGAAAACAAACTCTTGGGAAAAAAAAATCCCAAACCAAACCCAAAAATACCACTGTGAAAACCCCTACCCACTCTCCAAATGTCCAAATACATTCTGCCTCTTTTCCCTGCAGTTGCACTTATTATTTTTCACAAAACTGAATTTAGCTGTTGGTGTTATCAGTAGTTGTAATGAAATTTTTTATAGACAGTTTCCAGGAGACTATTAGCTGTGTGCTTGTGTCAAAAAGTAGGTGTAATGGTTCAGAGCAGATGAGCTGCAAAAACTACCCCCTTAAAAAGGGCCTGTGGAGAAGCTAATTTGGTGTTGCTCACTGGAGAAAGAGATTCTTCAGCTCTGGCTTAGGGAGGAGGATCAAGGGAGTTCATCTGATCTTGAGCAAGATGAGTTCGAAATGGAAATGTTGGTCTTTGCAGTACCTTGTCTGGGGAAAGCAGTGAGAAATTTCTAAGTTGGTCGGTGTGGAAAAGGGATCCTGCTGGGGCATTGCCAGGACGGGACTGTGGCTGGGTGAGAGTTTGGATCACCATAACTTGCACATGTCATCTTTCCCCATGGCCACGGCATGGCTCCTGCCCGAGCTCTGGCTGTGTGGGTTGGCTGTGGCCCTGTTGCTGCATCGTATCCTGGTGAAGTGTGGGAAACAAAGTCCTGCTTTGGCTGGCCTTGCAACAGGTGAGTTCCTCTGTTCGTTGGAAGACAGTGCAATAGGAGGGGATTTCCTAGTGAGGGTATCCTGATAATGTCCTGATAACTGGGGCTGTATTTCCCCGGGCCTGTGGCCAACCTAGCAATCAGTAACTGGATTTTCAATTCCTGCCCTTGAGGCTGTACCCTGTTCTAGGTAGCAGAGGCTGAGGTCTGGCAGCAGTGATCAGATAATTCTCAGATCCCTGACTAAGGCATTGACCGAGTGCCTTTGCTGTTCTGTGTTCTTGGTTTCTGAGCCCCTCTTCTGCAGAAGGGATGTTTTTGAGTGCCTTGGTCTTCTGTGGTGCTGCTGAAGGTCCAGTGTTTGCACAGAGCCAATTCCTCTGAGATGATGATCATTCTTCTGCTTAAGCACAAGCTGCCAACTTACAGAATTAATTGCCAGTGGTCTGCAGTAGCCCTTGACTTGTCCTAGAATTTGCTTTAATAAAAGGGAATGGATCTTTAATGAAAGTGGAAGGACTTCTGTATTTTCTTTGGAAATACAGAAGGGGTTGCAAAGCCAGGCTCTCAGAAGGCAGCGTAGCTTTTAAATTATACAGCCCAAATTTGACTTGTGTGTGTGCTGCAGGTTCTGATTGTGTGGTTCCACGGCTGCTGCTTGGTTTGATGGTGCCTTGCTCACTGTGCATAATCAATCTGTACTTGTGGTTGTTTGGTGGGGTTTTTATTTTCCTTTTTGCAGCTCTGAGGTTGTGCTTTACTCATGTACTTAAGCCTTGCCCCAAGGATAGAAACACAAGTTGTCCAGTATGCTCCTCTGTGGTGCTGCTCATAAATGTCTGAGCAGCTGCAGTTCATGGTGTGTTTGTGGGAAAGCAGCTCTGTAAATGGAGAGCTGAGGCATGCACAGGGTACTCAGCCAGTTCTGGGTGCTCTGCTGGGAAGCTGCCAGGAATTCTCTCCTCTTAATTTCTGATGTCCATGAAATGGAGTTCTGTGGCTGAGAGCTCAGCCCATGTGCAGTCCTGATCATGGGTCTGCCCTTGTGCAAGGGTCTGGCAACAAGGGATGTGAGAAGTTTATTTTAAGGTTTGTTTGATTTCATGTAAAAGACGCAAGGCAGGAATCACTTTCATGTCAACTTTGGTTTGCTTCTCCTGAAACTTTATCTGGCTTTTGTGCCTTATATACTACACCTTAAAAAAAAATCTGATGGAAAAAAACCCACCCAGGTAGAATCACAGGCAGGGCCTTGCTTATTGCGTTCTGGAAAAGTTGCAGTGGCAAGATTTCTAACTTTGGGATGAATCAGCATTAACAATTAGGCAATAAACAAATACCATTTCTTTTACAAGACGACAGACAGCAGGATGTTTTCCTCTGCCAAAGCATCTAGCAAGCTATTGGTTATGCTGTAGCTGCTAAGGTGGGAAGGAGACATAATTCCTCACTCGTGGAAAGAAGATAAGTCATAAGTCTCCATCGACTGCCAATGGGAGGGATGCTGAATGACAGAGGAGGCTGTTGCCGCCTCCTCCTGGTCCCACAGTCTGGTGATTACTGGCTGTTAGCACACAGACGTGTCACATTGGAGCCTGGATGTTACTAGAGTGTATTAAATCCCTTCAGGCAGACAAACTCATCTGGACTGGTACTTAATTTACAGCATTCTCCAGGATCTTTCCATATAGATCCTCTTTCTTAGGAGGGAAGAAGAATTAATGATAAATTAATGAAAACTTTTACAATGTTCTGAATTAGGGGGTAATTTTGGGCCCCTACTTAACCATGTCGTCTTTCAAGGTATTGTCTTTTTTAGAAATTATCTGCTTGTATTCCTGATGGAGAAACTTGCCATGTAGAAATGTTGTGTTGATGAATTCTAGTGACATCTCTGGGCTCACTCTCCAGACATGAATAAAAAGGCAGACCTTCTACAGGGAGCAGGTAGCCAGAGGTGGATTGTTGTATTTTTTAAAACTGCTGTCCCTGAAGAAGTGCTGCATGGTTGGACAGCCGGTGTGCTGGGCTTGTTCAATTGTCTGTGCTTCTCTGCATCCCTTTTATCTCCTGTTTGCATCATTTTTCTCACTTAAATGCACCCTTTCTGCATGCCACAAAGCCTGGTGTGAACACAGCCTGCAGCAAGGGGATCCTGCTGAGCTTGCAGGCCGGGGACATCCTAGCCTGGAATGTAAATGTGCTGGGGCTCTGGCTCACCATTACTCATTCGGCCTCCCTGGACTGCCTTGCAGCTGTCCCGGGGCCTGCCTGCCCAAATTTCCTCACATGCTGTGATGGCTGATCCCTTACTCAGTGAGGTGCCTCTCGGAGATGCAGCTGTGCTGAGGTACTGCTGCAGGCTGGCAGACACAAAGAATGTTATTTTTCAGTCTAGCAGGTAGCTGTTTCTGGTTTTTTCTCTTTTGACCTAATTTTAAATATTGTTCTAATTTCACACTTTCTCACCTGGCAGGAAACTTCACCAGCCTGTGCTGGTGGCACCTTAGTGCTCATGGTAGGGCATTGTGTGCCAGTGCCTCTTTGCATGAGCAGCACCTCTCTTTTTAATATCTTCCTGCTTTCTTGCTTTTCACCTCTCTCTTTCCCTGTCTTCCTCCTTTCCTTCATCACACAAAATGTATAAAGCCTAAGCTTACCTTTTTTGCTCTGCTTTCCCCCCCTGCTGTGGTGTGCTGCAGTGGGTTAGGGTCCTTGGATGGTTCAAGCTGGCAGTAATTTGGGATATGGACATAAAGCTGTGAGTGCTTGGGCTCCCCGCTGACAGCAGAAAGCTGAGCTGCTGGACTTGAGGTGGAACATATGCCAGGCCATGCACATACACTGGAAACTTGCCCAGGGCAGGATAATTATGGGAGGCAGTGTTTCCTCAAGCGGACCGTGTGCTCTTGCTTGCTAAACAGTCTTGTGATTAATATCTTATTTAAGAGGATTTTAGGACATGTGCTCCAGTTACACTGAGTTTCTTTTAGAAGTAGGGGAGAGGTTAGAAATATAAACTCTGTAAAGGCTCTTTAGTGTTTCCAGCAAGGGTCACCAGGTAATTGCAGTGCATCACTGCTCTGGTGTGTCAGGGTGGGCAGTAGGTTCTGCTGTGGATGGTTCAGGGGGGAGGGATCCTTGAAGGGCTTTGCACATGTTCTTGTACAGGCTGCATTCTGCAGATCTCCTTTGGCACCCATAGCTCCAGCACTAAGGGGGTGAGTTCTTCTGCCCTGATGTCAGCAGTACCGGCTCACCCTGGCTCCTGGCATTAGACTCTGGTGAGTTCTGCAGCCAGCGGGTGGTCACCAGGAGATTTTGCCTTCAAAACAAGGCTCTGTGTGCTGTTTTACTCAAATGATGTTTCAAGGTGTCAGCAGCTCAATTGCTGGCCTTACCCAGGACATATGGTGTGAACACAGCATTATCTGCATGCGCCGGGTGTTTCCGTGCCACTGCTGATTTGCTTTGTAGTCCTGGCTGGTGGTTGTAGTCTCCTGTCCAGTGGTTTCTGATCAGTCTGATGTGGTTGTCTAACATCTTCACCTTAATTTCTTTCCTAGGCTAGAGAACTCAATTAAAAGGGACATGGGAGCATGAAGATTTGCATGGAGAGCACGGATGTGCTGCCTGTGGTGGCATCTCCTACAGATCTTACTTGACGATCTGCTGCTGCCTGGAAGGGATTGACAGGAACTGCTGTGGACAACAAAGGAACCTGAAGATGAAGGTGATGCCCATGGCTCTTCTGCTTTCTTTTCCCTGTCCCTTTTTTCACTTCCACATGTCTGCAGCAAGAGCAGGGCTGCTGTCAGCATGATAAGGCCACATACATTGAGGCACTGCTGTTTGCACTGGGGCTGTCTCATGCTACATGCAGAGCTGGGAGGATGGTGAAGAAAATGGGGAGGGTTCCCTGATATTCCCTTAGCAACTATCCCATATTTCTCTCTTAAAGCAAAATAAGACGTTTATTCTGCTTCTTGTGGGAGCCCTTGTAGAAGCTGACACATATTGGTTGTGCGCCAGAGATAAGAGTCTGATATCCAGTATTTATTCTGACTTGCATAAAATGAATACGAGATGGGGCTCATTTTGGTCAGGGCTTTCCATAGAAACCCTTTTGGGATATTGCCTTTGGCTCTAGGTTAATGTAATTAGCTGCCTCCTTACACAGCTGACCTCTGCTGATCATGCCTAAAGTGCTTTTGTTGGTGGTGCCACTACTTTTGCTATCACTCTTCCCCACTGGCATCTTGCCCCTTATCTCAGCACTGCAGTCCTTTGGCTGTTGCCCTCAAGGATGACGAGCATCATGTGAGCCACTGCAGTGACAAGTGCTGATGCTGGGACCTCCCTTTTCCTCTCATGCATGGGAAAGCTAACTTGGTAGGAAGCATTTTTAGAGGCAACTGCAAATGTAAATACTGGGTTTATGCCTATTTTCATGCGTGAAGAAGGTTCGGGAGGACCTCTTTGTACAGTTGCTTCTCTAATTATTTAACTTTCTGGCATCAAGAATGCCAGCTGTTGCTCCTTACTTCCTCTTCTAATGTCCTTTCCTCCACTTAAAACCTGATCTTTAATATGGAAAATGCACCCCCCCTTTCTTACTTTCTGACTGAGCAACACTTCTCTCTCCCAGTGTTGTGTTACCTTTAGCATTGCAAACTGTAACACTTGGGAAGGGGTAGTGGAGTTCCAGCAGCCAGCCTGCCTGGGGGCTGCTGGACTTTCAGCCCCAAAGAGGGCAGAGAGCAGCCAAAAGGTGCACAGAGGTCAAGACATAGTATGGAGCCTGGGGAGTATTGGCAGGAGTGGGAATGCTCTGCTGGGGGTAGGTGAGTGGGGAAGAAAAAGCATGGCATGCCTATTGCCTTGGGCATCTCTGTCAGCTGCTCTTTGCATTGGGAAGGAAGAAAACGAAGGTGGAGGCAGCCTGATTTCTGGTTGGGTGGGATTTGGGTGGAGAATAAAGGATTAAAGAAGCAGGTCAGCCATGGAGCTCCTCCGCTGCAAAACTACTTGGTTTTGGTACAGAAACAAGGGGTTTTTTAATTCTGTTTTTCTTCCTTGTTCCTCTGTGGAAATCCTCTGCTCACTGGACAAAGATGTTACCTGGGGTGTGATGCCAGGTGAGCTGGCTGGATCTCATGTGGACATGTGAGCCCTTCTCTCGGAGGCTGTGGCAGCACGGGGCAAATCCATGTGCACGTGCAAGGCACAGATAGGCAGCAGGGACTGGGACTATTGGCCTTGCTTGAGTGCCTGCCTTTGGGACAGCTGAAACCCAAGGCCAAGCTCACCTTTCAAGCTCAGATACACTTTTTATGTGGAGATATTGCTTCTCTTAATGAGCACTGGTAGCACTGAAGAGTCACCTTCTGTTTGTGCCAGAACAAAATCTTGAGGCCCTTTGGAAACACTCAGAAGTCCTCCTGTTGAAAAGTCAAACCCAGCCTTCTGTTACTAAATCTGGTTTCAGACTAGGCAGCCTGGTTAGGTCTAGCTCGCAAGATGGCAAGGCTGCTGAAGGAGATGAATATTTAAAAACCAGCAGAGTGATATATTTGGTCTGTAATATCCATATCTCTGCCTACCCTTTTGTCAGCAGTTACACTATTTTGTATGTTAATATCTGAAGTGGAAAAGGGACTTTCCTCTTTCTTCCTTTGGGCACATCTGAAATCGGGAAGTAAAACCAAAAATAGGCACGTGCCCCCCTTCATGCCCCAGTGCTCCCTGTGGCTGTGGGAGCCTCTGCCCCCTCCTGCTTAGAAAGCGGCAGAGCCTGCCTGCTGGGGAAGAGGGTCTGTTGTGTGTTGGGCATAGATAGTCAGAGGCAGAGGAGAGGGCGGGATGGGGATGCTCTTCAGTGTGTTGTGTCCCTGTTGAGGAGTGATTTTCCAAGGTGGGTGTCGAGCCAAGTGGTCACCAGCAGCAAAGCCTTTGACCATGTACTGAAATAGTTTCCTTTCAGGACAACAGGATGATGCACATGTAATGGTATTGTGTACGATTAACAAGCAATTAATGCTGCTTGTGCTGAAGTGCAGCGTGAACCCATCTGCTTGTTTTGGCTGCAGTTTCGTGTGTGCTTCAAAGAGTCCCACCAGTGCTATCAGTTTGGGGCAGCTCTGTCAGGAGCTGGGTGTGTTGGGGTGTGTGTGGCTTTGTGGCCACTCTGGTGGCAGCAGCCTGTTTCTGTATACTCGTAGCTTCTCCTCTCTCTGAGGTCCATGCGGTGGTAGGTGATGGTCATCTCAGACCCTGCTTTGCACTTGAAGTGTTTGTGGGACTCGTGCCTTAGCTCTGAAATACCGGGGTGAGCAGAGGATATGAGCCCAGGGCAGGCACTGCATGCAGTGGATTTGGGAGACATGGGGGAAAAGCTGACCAAAACTGAAGATAAGGGAATGACTTTCAAGAAGGAAGCTTAGTGGAGGGTGGAAGGAGAGCTGGTGGTGGGATCTCACCAAGGCAGGAAGGCAGCTTCCTGCTGCTGCACTGTGGGGAAAGACCACAGAAATTAGGGCATCCCCTCGTGCAGTGTCGGTGCTGGGAGGGATGTGAGGGGCCTTGGGGGAGATTTCCCAGGAGGAAGAGAGTCCCGGAGATGCAGGCACAGTAAGAAAGCACCCAGTTCCCCGTGGGTACCACGTGTACCCACCTCCAGCCTCCCTCCCCTGCTCCACGCCGCACTGTGCCCCTGGGCTCTGAACACAGCCCTTGCACGAACCACCACGGATGGTGAGGGGTGCTCAGCACCAGCGCTGCTGCTCTCCGGGATCGGGCAGGGCAGAGCACGGGGCTGCTGCTCTCCGGGATCGGGCAGAGCAGAGCACGGGGCTGCTGCTCTCCGGGATCGGGCAGGGCAGAGCACGGGGCTGCTGCTCTCTGGGATCGGGCAGGGCAGAGCACGGGGCTGCTGCTCTCCGGGATCAGGCAGAGCAGAGCACGGGGCTGCTGTTCTCTGGGGTCAGGCGGAGCAGAGCACGGGGCTTTCATCTGCCCTGGCAGCAGCAGCAGCAGCAGCAGTGCCTTGGCCACGTCAAAAGCTTTGCGGGAGCCGGCGCCTCCAGACGAGTGTGTGAGGAATTTCTGCGTTGCTTCCCTGCTCTCACGCAAATGATTTTTCACCTCTTTGTGCCATAATCTGCTGAGATCTCTGAAAGAGCTCTGATGTTTAATCAGTTTATAAAGACCTCCCAAAAATGGCATGGGAGGTTTGCTGCAAGTTTCTGAAGCACTGGTGTTTCCCCTGTTTGAGATGCCTACAGATAATGCTGTACAGAGATCCAGACAAGATAAAGAGCCTATGAACTGAAGCAGGCTTATAATTTTTAGCCTTGTACTTTGGGGAAAAAAGCCCTTAAGTTGCTGTTCTAGCAGACTTCAGAAGATATTCATCGGGCTGATGCATTTTAACTGGTGATTTCTATATTTGTTACTTTAGAGTGAGGAAGAAAAATTCAGAGCTAATGCCATGTAAAAGTAATTTCTCTTGACAACATACAAGTCTGGCCTATATGCATGTTGGACAGCTTATGAGAAAGCTTTTGTTTCTGAAATATCACTGTATTATGAATGTAGTATTTCTTAACTCAAAAATAGATGAGGATATGTACGTTTATACATACATACGTGTATTTGTTATAAATCCAAGAGTGCAGTACATGTTCCAGTGGAACGGAACCACCTTAGCTGAATCGGCCGGATTCTTAAAAAAAATTTTAAAACTCCAAACCAGATAACCGCAAACAAAAAGACCAGTGAAATGCAAATCAAAAATCCTAAAATAGTTTAAGACGGCTTTGCTAGGCTGCTCTGCTGTTTTTCTTTGCTTTTAATATTAAAGTGCTGTGGCTCTTCCTACATGAGAGGAGTTATTCTAACCAGCATACCCAGGGCTTGAGGATTCTCTGCCAGTATAGCCTCAGGGAATACTGGTATGACAGCATGAGGAGGGGAAGAAATTATGTGCCTCTTGTCAGGAGATATCCAGGGCTTTGTACCTTCAGATGCCTGTGCAAGCTTAGAACACAGCATGGTAGCAGCCAAGCTTCCCTCCTGTTAACATGGAGGAGAGTTTCTGGAGAGGAGAGTGGGGTACATTGCTGTTAAGGATCCTTTCGGCAGGAAAAGGAAGGAAAGGGAAGATGAAGGGTCATGTAAGATCAGATCCTGTGAGATTATGGTGGCATTCCCATCTGAAGTGTTTAAAAACTTGTCCCTTAGAAGTGTACTGGAGTAAAGGTAGGCAGGTGTGTTTAAATAAAATGAATGAGTAACTTTGAACCTGAAACTTGGTCTGAGCCAGATCGAAAGTCAGCCTTGCTTAATGTTCAGTGGACTTTAAGCCCAGTGCTTTTCCACTTTGAGCTCGGATTGGATGTTGAGCAGCAAGAAATGGCCTTGTGCTAGAGGTGGCATCAGATCCCCTCACAGCCTCAGATACTGTGGGATGTTGTGGCACTGATGAGATCACTGCTGTTGGAAACACCCAGCTCTTGTTCTAAAGCAGTTGGGCATGATGTCCCCCAGGGTGTCCTGTGAGTCACCCCCCGCAGCTGGCAGCCGCCACCAGCATGTGGGACATCTCAGCTGGATTTCTGCAGGCTCCATGTCTGCACAGGAGTGCATCCGTTCTAGGCATGACAGATGCGCAACTTCTGTGTCTGGGGAGAGTTCTCTTTCTGAAGGAGGAAGTCTGGTGTCTTTGTGGCCAGGTGGCACTGGGTGGCTGGAAGGAGCTGTGTGTGCTTGTGAGTAGGAGTCTAGTCCTTAGCAATAACCTCCTCCCTTTCCTCCATGTATCATCCTTCCTCTCATATCTCATCCATCCTTCCAGCAAAGGGCTGACTGGTTGTGGGGGAGGATGAGGACCTTTCATTGCTCTGGGAGGCTCAGAGAGCCTTTTTAAGTCCTACAACCACGTTCTAAGACTGCAGAAATGTGTTGTACTAGAGGCAGTATGAGAGCCAATATTGAATGGAGAAGATACAAAAATGAGTCCTCCTTTACTGCTTTAGGGAGTAACTTATGTTTTTGTTGGAATTATCTGTCTAGATCTCTCCCTCCATGCTGCAAGTTGTTACCTGGATTTGATGAAAAACATATTAGTGCTGAGGCTCATTGTTAGTCTCCCTATTTTTAATGTAATACAGGAAGTGTTACATTAAAAATGTGTTTTGCTTTACATAAAGTAGTCTGAGTGGGGCTTTCTGAAGTCAACGGCCACAATTCACATTTTCCTTCTTTCTTCCAGTGAAGTTGGTGTGGTAGAGCACTGCTGTTAAGTGTCAACCCTGCCATCCCCTACAGGGATGAACTCTGGGTATGTAGAGAAAAATAAATCTTGGTAGTGTTATTGGACTGAAAACCAGCATTGGTAGATCCACACCTCTGCAAGTTTATTTCACTTAGTGAAAGACTAGGGCTTAGGTTAAATTGAATTAGATTCTTCCTTGTGCAAGTTGTAAAGAGTTACTGCATTGTCCTTGAGGCAGAAGGATATTGCCCCCACCTGCCAAGGGCTGGTGTCAGAATTATTATCCTGAAGGGCAGTGTCTCTGCAGCTGGCACACAGGGAATTTAATTGTCCTGGGGCCATGAAACACCAATTATATGTCTTGGCGTGCAGTGATATTTGCAGAGGCGTTGAAGTGTTGACCTGCCACACACTGTTAATTTAAGATAAAGAAGCGTGCCTCCTTCATTTTGAAGGATAAATGTCATAGAGAAACACATGCCTGGGGGGGATGATTTGAAGGTGTAATGTGCCATGTAAAGTAAATAGCCACAAATGAGCAATTGCATCCTGGTCTTTAACTCGGTAGGGTAGAAGGATTTTTACTGTTGGCTTCAGGGTGGGAATGGCTGTGATAAAGCTGACTGATGATGAAAGCGTCGCTTGTAAAGCCCTGACACTGGGGCTCTGGGTGTAGGAGAAGAGGCAGCATTTTCGGGACTTGGTACTGTTCATGCATGTACTTCTTTCTCTAATTGAACATGAAACTGGCAGTTTTAGAAATGGAAAAGGTTTGTTACCAAGAGGGGTCTCCAAGTATCTTGCTGAGTGAGGCTCCCACGGGTGTGTGCCCATCAGGAAATGGCTTCTGTGTTGAGCTGCACTGAGAGCTGCCGTGGTGGCCACCTGGCTGACTGCATCCCAGTGGGAGCGTGCTGCAAGAGCCCACGGCTGGCCTGGGACATGCAGACACCGCATGCAGATGGGGTCTCTTTCCTGTCCATTGCTGTTCACAAGGAATATTCAGCAGGTGTCTGTATTTGGGGTAGGAATAGGGGGTTTGTGAGGGAGAAGTGCTGGTCTCTCCAGCTAAGGGCTTGGTGCTGTGGTGGAGTTCATAAACATGCTGTCCCTCTGGGTGAGTAACCCACCAGATAGGACACTAAGCATGGTCCACTACATTCACTCATTCATTAGCTCCGTATATTTCATAACTGGAATCCATATCATGAGCCACGAAAAGCACCCTCTTTAGAAGACTAAAATGTAAACCTTTAATTAGATGAAGGGCTGATAAATCTGATATCCTGGATTTATGTGACATCCTGTGACTCAGAAAGCAGTTTTAACTGATCAGTATTATCATTATTGTCATTATAATCATTATTATTTAGACTACTTTCATGGTAAAACTTCAATACCATAGTTAAGGTACTAGATCCATATAAAATACTTGTTAGGAATTATTAAAAGAAGGGTTTAAGTATTCATTTAGAGCACAGCAATAAGTGTTAAGAATGGTTCCAGTGGATTGCCCCATAAACATCAAGACTATTGTCATCTGATCATAGCACAAGTGGAGTGGGTTTGTCGTTGTGTGTGTGACACTTGTTAATGTCAGGTGCTTTATTAGCACTGAGCTCCAACAGCTCCACCTTGCATTTCATGTGAGGCTGTGCCCAGTGTGGGCTGGTCCAGGGCCAGAGCTGTGGTGGCCTCGCGCTGGGGTGGCAGCAGCTGGAGCTGGGAAGCCCCAGCAGTGTGGGTCACCCCTCGCCCTGGCTCTGGGCGGTGGCTGTGGTTCCGCAGGTGCCTGGCACAGCCTCTGTGGGGAGTGAAAGCAAAGCTGCTGTGTTTAATGAGGGCAGAGGAGGAGGCAGAGCACTGCTAGGCAGAGCCACCCTCCAAAGCCAACATGGCACCTAGAAAAGAGCAGGAGTAAAGGGCTGACACAGCCAGAAGTGAGGCCTCCTGACTTATATTAAATCCCAATGCTGGTTGACATGTAAAACTGAAATGAAACACATGCTTAAACTTTCCCCTGTGCCTCCCCCCAGAATCTGCCTCTCCTGTTCTCCTGGAAGTTTTTTTTTCAGCTGTGACAGCAGCATATTTTCACTGGCACAAGGAGAGATTTTTAATGCAGGCAGGACTAATGGAATGATTTATTTCATTACAAGTGACCTGTATAGCTCCTCAGTGTGGCATCTGAAATTTTACCACATTTCTCAAGTAAAATGCTTTTATTTCCCCTCAAATCTCTATATAAAGTTTCCTTATTCCCCACTTTCTGTTTTGTTCTGTTTGGTGGCATTGGAAGTGCCTAAATGTATGGCTCAACAGATGTTTTATTTTCACAGCACAGTGATATTTTGGAAAGAAACCAAGAATTGCTTGAAGCAAGCCTTCTGTGATTATATATTTACAAAATCATGATACACACAGTTGAATTAACAGGCTGGGCTAAATAAGGTATCAGAGAGATCTGAAACTTGGCTCCAGAGGAACAGACCTTCAGCTTGGAAAACATTTTATCACCTTTCATCTGGTGTATCGAGCATGTGGAAGGTGTAGCTTCTTCATTTGCAAAATGGCACGATCATAGTTTGTTTAATTCTATTAAGGGTCTTGATATATATATTTTTTCCTCAGGAGAGGAGTAGGGAATTTTAAGAGCAGATATGGTTCTGAGGTTACTTTTTGAATCCAATTTTTTTCTCTTCTTAGGTTTCCTTGAGTATGTTACTTTATTTGAATAGAAGAATTCCTGCCCTGCACCTCCATGTCTTTCCTCTTTTCCACACACTTGCATGGGAACTCATTCAGCCTCTGGTACCAGCTGCTGCTTTTGTCAGAGATGCTTTACAGAGGGTGTTGGGTGGAGGAAAGGGTTAGCATTGAGAGTGTACAAAAAAGAATAGAAAGGTGTAGTTAAGTATAAAATGTTCATATAGGCCAGCATAAAAACATTCAAAAATACACCAGCAAAAGTTGGGAACAAAGCTTTCCTACTTCGTGGGCAGGCATGGCATAATTGTGGGTACAGATGGAAATGCATAAATGAAGGAAATCTGGAAAGAAATGTAAATGCTCAGAGTTTAAATATGAAATAGTTATCATATCTAAAAAAAAGATTGAGGAACAACTTGGCTAAAGTAAAAAGCTTTTGTGCATCCAGCAGAGAGATGAAAAATGCAGCTGAATGATGCTGATGTATGAATGGCAGGACCAAGGAGAGGCATGGTAGACCAGGTAAGCGTGATTCCTGAACATGCCCCTTCCCAGGGGTTACATCTCTCAAATCATCATTTAAATTAAATTTGAGGTGTTGCTTGACATGGTTATGTTTCAGAGGGACTCTGGTAGGATCCATTGCTTTAGCCAATAAACATAATAAAAATAACACCTGTAGGATATAAGAATTAATTAAGAAGTCTCATCATGTGTTTGCAGAAGGATCACGTTTCAAATCTATCTGCATATTTCCTCTTCTGTCATTTTCAGAAGTTGGTGAACTTGGAGAGAGGGAAACATTGAATTTTCAAGGTTTTGGTGAGATTGCTCTCCAGGAGCCTTAGAAAAAGCCACCATAAGGTGTCATGGGATGAGACAGTTCCTGCCATGGATTAGTGGCTGCCTGTCAGGTAGGAAAGCAAGCGGTCAGGTTTCACAACATCACAGAAGTCCCTCCGTGATTTTCTGAGATGCCCACCCCACTCTTGAATAGTAATAATGGATCTGCAGAGGAGAGAAGGAAGGGCTGAATCCTGAGCTTGGCTGGCTTTGTTTCCAGAGGGGCTGCCGGGACCAGGGGAAACACCGAGCAGCTGCAGAGGGGTCTGGTGATCCTGGGTGGCAGCAGAGGGCAAAGGAAGCCTCTGCCAGCAGGGGTAAGATCATGCTTTTTCAAGTGTATTTATTCCTGCCCTGCACCAGGGACAGCTCACAGTGAGTCAGTGCTGCTTGCAAAATAACCTGAAGTCATTACAGATTGTGTAGAGATCAGGGCTCAGAAGTGGTCAGGAAGGGAAATCAAGGGAGGAAGTTTCATAAGCAGAACAAATGAGCCCCATTGTTGTGTTGCTGCTGGACCATGTGGCGAGAGCGTGTGCAGCCTCGAGGGATGGTCACGCCCTGCTGACCGTGCTGGGGAAGTTGACCGGGAGCGTCCAAAGTATGGAAAAGCTGCTGTGCAAGGAGGACTTGGAACAAGTGGGACAGAGCCTGAAAAAGGGCCAGAGGAGGGGCTGTGTGTGCACTGCATGCGATTGCAGAGTTCATTGCCTCAGGCTGTTTGGGAAATGAGAGTGGTTTCAACAACCAATTAAACAAATGTGCAGAGGATGGGCACTGGTACAGCTGCTGACACAACTTTTGGGAAGCTGTGTGCATTTCCTGAAAGAAGCATATTCATACCTTTGTCCATACTCGTGTGGTTTGTCTGTGTACCGGCTGTCGGACCCTGTAGGCAACAGGTAAGGGCTGTTTGAGATGAGGACAGTTGTTAACATTTTTAGCGTAAATCTGCCATGGGATGTGGAATTGGGGTTTGTGGGTGTTCTCTGCTGTGGCATTGCTGGCTGCAGCTCCATGGGCAGACAGCAGGACATTCACACTCTTGTGTACTTTGCTGGTTAAGACCTGAGACCAATGAAATAACTGGACAATAAAGATTAAGTATAAGAGTGTGTGGACAGAGTATAATTCCCTGACTGCCTTGAAGATAGCACATCCCTCACTGGTTCTCTGCACAGGATTGATTTACCTTCAGAGGACTTGCTGTATGGGCCTAGCAAGTGCTGTACCCTTACAGCTGTGTCAGGCTTTGGGTTTTAAGAAGGCAGCTATTTGATAACGTATTTTTCTAGGTTTAGAGGATTTTTTTTGTCCTTTCTTTCCTTTCCTCATACTCATAGCTGACACCTTGTGTTTTGTGTAGGTGGCAAGCTTCCATCACCTCTGGAAAAGTACCTTTGTAGGGACCACTGCCAGACAGAAGTGCACACAAGTGGCCACTTGTGAGCTATCCTGCTTTGCCAGGAAGAGCAGATGCTTTCCTTCTCCACAAAAGAGGTTTGGTGGCAGAATGCTTGAGAGGGACCCCATCTTAGGGCACTGCTTGTGCAAATAAAACAAAATCCTATCATGTGAAGTAGTAGTAATAATTAAGCTGAATTGAAAAGAATCCATGGGGAACAGAAGGTATCTTGAAATGTTGTGGCTCTGCTAAAACATGCTTGCAGAGCCTACTTTGCCAGCTTACAAATCAAAGCAAAATAACTGTTCACATTGCAGCAGCATGTACAGTCAAAGGTGGGGATAATTTGTGCAGCTGAGTTTTCCAGGTGCCTTTGAGTGGCCTGGAAAGGAGAGGAGGTGTTGTGACTTGCTGGGCATCCTGTGCTGTGCAGCACCAGGAGGAGTGTCCCAGCAGGAACTTGCAGAGAGCTGTAAAGTTGTTTCACTGTAAGGAACCTGCCACCTTTCTAGATGATTCAAGTGTGGGAAGCAAAAACTGATGGTTACTGAGATGTGCCTGCAATCACTTGCACCTGGAAACCCCTCAGGAGATGTTTTTGAAGTCAAAAGCAGGGCAGAGCCCTGCAGAGCCTGGAGCAAAGAGCTCTGCTCTGCAGTGTGGGAGGCTGCTGGGCACCTCCGACAGCGTTGAGGCTCCATCCTCCCTGCACAGAAGGTCTCAGTTGAGTTTTCTGGAAGCCAGATTCTCGTCTCTTGTAAAGAGATACAGCATGAATAAAGTCAGGCTGGGGGCTGCATGAAGCACGGGCAGAGGGAGGTGTCCCAGAGTTTTGTGCCAAGCTGACACTGGACAGCTGTTCTGGTGTTCCTCTCCGTGAGGAAAGCGTTGCTGTCTGTGAGTGGTTTGCCAGCGGAGCCCTGACTCATCAGTGCTTTCCCCATCAGCAAATGGCTTTGCTGTCAGCTGCCTTCACGTGGTGGTTTCTGTTCTCCAGGGCAGCGGGCAGGCCCCCAGTGAGTTGTCCCTGGGGGTCCGCAGCTGCAGAGGGAATGGCAGGAGGCGGCAGTGAGAGTCTGCCAGGGACCACAGCAGGAGAGGAACCATGAACAGTGTGGAGAACCTTGGGCGTACTCGCAGAACAGACCACAGGGGCGTCCTGCATCCCCTCCTGGTGCCCTTCCAGACTGCTGTACCTCTCCTGGCCAGAAAGACTTCCATGTGCCCTTCTAGCACATTTGTATGTAAGGAAATGAAAAGTTATACAGTCTGTCAAGGCAGGAGAAATAATTTCAATGAAAGCTGGAGTTACTGGGGTTTCTTGGATCTTTTTGTTGTTGTTTAAGAAGGAGGTAGAGCAACGTTTGCTTTTTCATTATGGAGTGCTCTATAAAAAAAAATTTGTTCCTTACTGAAGTTAAAATACAAGTTGTCAACATTAGGATGCTTCAATAATTTAGTATTTAGTCCTGTAAAAGATAGCGTTTGTAATTTAGCTCACATGGCATTTTATTGACTCAGACTTCCTGTAAAGTCAAGCTACTTTCTTGATTTCTCACATAATATTGTCAAATCTAAATTTCTCTTGCTGCATTTCCTTGGTAGAGTGAAACTGTAAAGTCTAAAACATATTTATTTCTTTTGAAAAGACTTATGGATTAAGATATGTTTTATAAACCAACTTTCCATGCGTCTTGTTCCAAAAAAGCAGGGAGTCTTCTTTGCAAGAGTGCATGAATTACTCATGGATTGGCAGTAAGATATTTCCCTAGGAAAATTTACCTTTTTCTTTCTTTTTCCCTGTTCATTTTGTTAAGCACCAGCACCAGGTTATTTCCTTCACTGTATTCTGGGTGTATCCACTGCTCAGAGTGGATCTGGTTGGTCTGGTGGGACCGTAGAGCAGGCAGCCTGTGAGCTGGTTCCTGCTCTAGCTGGGAGCAGATTTCAGACAAGAAAAGAATGATGCCCATTTTGAGTGGGCATTTAAGCCTTTAAAATGCCTCTGTGGTGTGAATGTGTTTGCTGCTGTCCTTCCAGGCCTTGATAACAGCTTTTTTGGGACCACAGGGTTTATTTCTTTTTTCCTCTTTTTTTTTTTTTTCTGCAGGTGTTTCTTGAACTCTTCAGGACATCACAGAACTGTTCTGTTTTGGGATATCCTCAGAAAAAAATCTGCCAACAGCCAAAAATGACTTGAGTTGACGAGCTGCTGCTTTATCCACAGGTAGTGTGTTGGTAGCTCAGTAACTTCCCAGCAGCCCAGCATAGTTTGCTTTCAGCAGGTTCCTCAGTGAAGAAGTTGCTACTTGTGCCTCTCTGGGAATGGCAGTGATCTGCATGTGTGTGTCTCCTGAGGGCTCCTGGAGTCTCCATACTGCTGTCATGCTTTTGGACATGTCTGGAGCAGCCATGTAGGGAAATGAGCAGCTGCCATCGTGTCTTCTGAGGTCCTGTGTGCTGCTTGTGAGGTGTTTATGCATCCGTGTATGTTTTATACACCAGTCCCCCCTAAATCAGCCTAGGTTGAGCTGCTTTTTGGGCGGTTGTCCTGTTGGATTCCCCATTTTATGACATGATGGGAGCTGGAGATACCTGCTGATGTGAGTAGGACAAGCAAGAAAGGCAGTGCTGTACAACAGGGTCTGGCCTTGCTTCCTCCAGAGGTAACTTTCCTGGAGTAATGTTCATCCAAGTGCATTTATGAGCCCAAACATGCCTCAGACCTTACTGGGGCTTAATTGGCTTCCAGCAGCTGTTCAGTGAAGTTTGATGTTGAGAGTGCCCTCAGCCCACTGCAGACTTGTAGCAGTTCCCTGGAAAGTCACCAAAGTACCAGGCTGGTGAAGCTCCTGGTGCTCATGAACTCAGAGCTTTTTTTTTCCTCTCTCCAGTTCTGTGCTTTATTATGTGCTTCATTAGTGTTAAAGCCTGTGGTCAAGTAAAAACCCATTTCTGGAAATGCATTTGTTGGGATTTGGATAGTTACTGTCAGGGATGGGAGATGAAGGAAAGCAAAGTGGAGGCTTATCCTGCTTGCTGGTATGATACTGGCAGTGTTCAATTTGGTTGTCACTTGTGGAAGGGAATAGAAAAAAGGTTTGAGTCGCTGTGGCCTCAGGTCACCATTACATAGCATGTGATGGCTGATAGCCAGCCCAGGTCTTTCTGTTTGGTGTTTGAGGTGGTGGACTTTGAAACGAGATCTTCAAACAGCCTGAAATTTTAGAATTACCCCTGTGTTGTCTCTCTCCCCTGCCGCTGCCTGCACCCTGATCTCCATGACTTTACCTGTGCCTGCAACCCTGACCGAGCTGTTTCCTTTCCCCAGGGCCAGCTTCCAGTGTCCCACCTGGATGCACCGTACACTATGGTTCACATCAATGTGTTGAAAAAGTTAATGTGTGTTCTTGTGGTGATCCTGGTAGCACTGACAGTTTGCCTGTGGAGAGAAACGAGAAGAAGCTACTATGATCCTTTGAAGACCAGGAATGATGATTCGCAGGGGCACAGGAGTTCGGAGAAATGGAACCCGGTTAAATCACAAGGCCTTTTCCATGAAGCAGCCAGTGAGCTGGGACAGATATCCAAAATGTGGCTTGGTACCCACAACCAAGTAAGAGGCAGCACCTCTGGAGCAGCTGAGAAGTCCAAGAAGGCAGCCTCTGTGAAGGTATGGGATAAGGACAGCTCGTCCAGAAATCTCATACCCAGGCTGCAGAAGGTCAGGAAAAACTACCTGGCCATGAACAAGTACAATGTGACTTACAGCGGGAAGAGGAGTGCTAAGCTCAGCCCAGAGAAGTTGCTCTGCCAGCTGCGGGACAGGGTCAATGTGACCATGATACAGAGGTCGGATGGTCCTTTTGGTACCTCGGAATGGGAGCAATACCTGCCAGGGAAGAGCCTCAGTGAAACAGTGGGACACCTGGGTCACTGTGCTGTCGTGTCCTCAGCAGGGTCTCTGAAGTCATCTCGCTTGGGACGAGAGATAGGTTGGTATCTTTCTGTTAACATGAAGTCAAATATCATTGGTTTGTAACTTGGGCTGAATAGAAGTAAGCCGTTGTCATGCTCTTACTGATAAGTCTCTTGTGGTCAAAAGGTGTTTAAAGTAAGTTGAAATGTTATCCTTAAACTTCTAAAGTCAGTAAATATTTCAGCCTAACTGGAGATGGGAGTAGCAGGTAGCTCTATTCTAGCTAGTCCTTCCAATTGTCATGGTCCTGTTGGCATCACTAGAGGGTTGCATGAGAGCAATCTTGGTTCCTTAAGTGTTTGGTTCCTGTTTGTTCTGGTACTTGTGCAGAAGTTCTCCCCCAAACTCCTTTGTGTTCACATGGCAGGTGAGCAGGAGCTGGAGTGAGGAGGTGTGTTAAAATGCTATGGAATATGCAATGAAGAACATCATTGCCTCTTAGTACAAATTGCATGTTGGAGTTGGTTGGTGTAATTGTTTCTGCCTCTTAGGGGTGTTTGAGGCGAGATGGGTCAAGACCTGAGAAGCCAGTTCTCACTTTCCCTTAAAGTACCTGTCTCAGCTTGTTTGGGTGCCTCTTGGAGTTCAGAGCTAAAGGTTTGCACAGCAGTGACCTTGTGTTGAACAGCCTCCCCAGCACAGCTGGCTTGTGCCCAGGGGTGTCAGTGTGAGGCTCCAGCATTACTGACAGCAGTGCTTGTCCCTCTGGAAGGAGACCCTCCCAGGAGTGGGAGGTGATGTTCTGGGGTGTTGGAATGCAGTCCATGCAGCGCTGCATTGGGTGTGGGAGCAGCCAAGTGTAATGGGCTGTGCTTTGCCTCCAGCACAGCTGAACAGAGCCAGATAGGCAAAGCCCTTTCATTGTGCCCACACTGCTCTCTGAGCCTGTCCCCACACTGAAGCACTGGTTTGTTCCAGATCACAAGGGATGGATGCTGGGGAGGTCACTGTGTAGTGTCCCCAAGGCAATTACCGTCAACCCCTGCTGGTGTCCCTGCCTTGTGTTCCTCTGCCTGGGTCACAAACTTTCACGTTTCTGCTGAAGCAGTTAACTCTGCTGGTGCTTCTGCACAGTCTGGGCACTTGCAGCCTTGAGCTGAGCAGGGTGAATATAAAGGATTCAGGAGCATTCAGTGTATTTCTGTACGTTTTTTCCCCACTTTTGGCCTGACGTATTTCCATGTAGGAAATATCATGGTTTTGTTGGAGGAAGTTGTTGAAAAGGTACTAAATCTTACAGGCTTTAAATGAAGTGTTTGCGTAGATGAGCACAATGGATTGCTGGGTTATTATTCCAGGAAATATTTGTTCTGTGTAATCATGTTAAGATTTCAAATAAGCAATTAGTCAAAGTAAGGGAGGCTGGCAGAGCAGCACAGGGTTGTAAACAACCACCTTTTACTGGGCTCTTGGTATTACTGAAGGTTGTAAATTGCCACTGAAAAATCTGATATGAGAGATACCGAGTGTAGCACAACCACCTGGAGACAGAGAGCCAGCTACTCTGCCTGAGCAGTCACTGAACACCCTTTTAGTGTGCAAACTTGGGGAACATTAATGCTTGGTGTCTGACTGAAGTGATATACAGGGAAATTATAACCCTGTATTGCATTGGTGCAAGGTAGGATGTGGAGCTAAGAGTCTGTAGTGGTAACCACAGAGCCACTTCTCAGCATGGAGACACTTTTTTCCAGAAGCATCACCTTTCTTGGGTTTGGATGGTGCTTTGGAAGGGCTCTTAAGAAGACCCACTTGTCTAGGAGAATAAAACAGCTGAGCAATCAGTCTTTGCTGCCAGTGATTACTGATCCTCCAGCACTGCTTGCGAGAACACCCCTGTTTTCAAGAAAATTGTCTCAAAAAGACCCTGTTCTGGACTGGGCACGTCCTTCTGCCCTGGAACTTGGCAATTCCCACAGACCCTGACTCCAGGTGCTGTAAGTGGCAGTCATGTGGCCTCAGTGTAAATGCAGGAAAGATGGCCTTGCTTCTCCAACTCAGCCCCTCTGATCACATGGAAGGGTTCTTATCCAAATCCAGCCATGAGGCAGGGAGAAGCTAGGGTGTCAGGGTGACAAGCACAATTGCCCTGTGTGTCACAGCAGCAGCTTGACTCCAGGATGTTACAATGGCCTGGCTGGCTGTGCCAAGGCAGAGGAGGGTGCTGGAGGAGTGCTGTGCTATCTTAAGAGATGAAGCCAGCAGAGGAGAATGCAGTGAATCCCAAGGCATGTAAGAAGCTATGTGTGTTGAAGACACAGCAGTGGTTTTATTTCTGTAACGTGGGAGGCGTGTTGGCAGGCTGAGGTCAGCTTGGCTTTCCGCTGTGGTTGGTGTACATGTTTCTGGGGCTGGTCAACTTCCAGGCTGCAAGAGGGATGCTGGCTTGCTGTACTTCCTAGTTTCTTAGTTTGCAGCCAGCCATGTGGTAAATTAATTGTGTATTGGTCAATCTCCTGGTAAAGTGTTTGGAAGGAGGAACAGGGAGAGCAAATGCTAGGGTTGTGCTCTCAACCTGGCGGTGGGCTGTGGTTTTAAAAAGTAGATTTTAAAAAGTATATTGATCATGAAGTTTGAGCCACAACTTCCTCCAAAGAATCTGACTTGCTGCTTCTAGTTGTTAGTGTGAAAGCCAGGGATTAGCCAGATTGTGTGAGAAGTGCAGGTGAGTGTTGCTTGTCTCTGGTACCACTCAAACCCAGTTGTTGGCTCACAGGTTTTCCCTCTGTTTGGCTTTCAGATAGCCACGATGCCGTCTTGAGGTTCAATGGGGCTCCTGTCAGGGGCTTTCAAGACGATGTGGGGCAAAAGACAACGATTCGCCTTGTGAATTCTCAGGTAGGTCTGAGGAACGTGTGCCAAGTAGGTCAAGCATGGCAGAGCTGTGTAGCTGCACTGTCTGGGAGCTGAGAAGAACAGGGCTGTCCATCTGATTTCTCCTGTCCCTAGCAGAGAGCTGTGTGATGGGGATGTCCCTCCTTGCAGCAAGGGACTGTTGGTAAATCTGAGGTGACTGGAGTGACACTGGCATGTGCTAGCAAACTTGCAGTAGCCTGCTTGCAATTTATGGCAGGCACAAGGTAATTTGTGTTTTTTCTTTGCCCAAAGGCTCTGTGTAGGCACAGAAAGGCCAGCTGCCTGCTGCTGCTGTGCCTTTGGAGTGAGAGGCAGGAACAACATCACAGCTCAGCTAATGCAGGTCAGCAAGGAGGGGTGTGCCAAGAGATGAGTTGTGCCTGCCCCAGAGAAGGGCATGAAGAATGAAGGAAGCTTGTTTGGCTTTTAATAAAAGAACACTGTTTCTTTGCTGCCCAGCAATGCTGCAGACTCTGTAGATAACGCATGAACCAGTGCTGCTAAATGGCTGAAGACACTTGGCAAAGGACCCACCTTTAAAGCTGTAGCCTGTGCACAGCCAGGAGAGGGATGGGCTCTGGTGGGTCCAGGAGCTCATTGCAGAGCACACAGAAAGTGCCTTGCTTACAGAGTTCAATCTTGCCTGTGTCTGAGAGCTCTCTGTGGGTACGAAGGTGTCCCTCTGCTGATTGCCTTTGGCCATCAGTACGCTGTGAAGCAGACTCCAGGGTAGGACCATGTGTAACAGTGCAGCAGCATAGTTTGTCTGCCACCTGTCCAGCCGCAGAGACCCTTGCTCATGTAGGCACATCTCTCAGAGTGTTTGTACCTTTCCTCCACAGACCTGTTACCTTTCACATTTGTCCATTTTGGGGGGAGAAATTTTCAAATGTAGACATGCAGAGAGGAGAGGAAATCACTGTGGTATGTGCTGGTGAGGGAATGGAGGAGAACAGTAAAATACTGAACAGGCCACAAGTCACTGGTGGAGCTGGTGCAGCATTGCAGCACTGAGTACAAGCATCTCCTCACCCCACAAGGGGAGGAGGTTGTAGGCACATGCAGGCAGAGGAACTGAGTGAGGGAGAGATGAGTGGCTGAAGTGTAGCATTTGCAATCCCGAGCCACAAAGGCAGTTTCTTTTCCTTACCCCAAAGCTAAGATCTGTAGGCCTGCAGTTTTCTCACCTGCCCCTGTGTGAGGAGTGCATGGATGCTGCTGTGTAATCAGGTTTGAAGTTCCTCAAAACAACAGGAGCTGGACCATCCTCTTCAAAGGCAAGAAGAAATGGAGCTCATGTGTAACCAGTTTGCCGTTCATTTTGTGTGTCTTTTAAAGGATATTCTTGCTTCTTATGTAAGTGCTGTTGCTACCTCTTTCTGCTCCTGCATCTCCTCCACTTGCTGCCATGCTCTTTGCTGTTGCTTGCTGCATCTGGATTCCCCTGCATTAAACCCCCAGTCAGATGGGGGACAGTTTGTCCTTTCTGAACCAGTCTGGTTTCAGCAGACAGATCTGGCTGCTGATATCTGTGCCCTGTTTGGCATCTTTCTTTTTTTTTTTATCTTTCCTGTCTCTGTGTATTTTTATGATGTCAGATATGTGTTATCACTTAAGCAAACTTTCTCTGGAGGATGTGCTCATTGCCAAACTTACAGTGATATGAAGAGAAAATATGTACATGACCTGTGTGCTACCAGTGTTATCTGCACAGGGAGCAGGGGAGCTGTGTGGCTGTACAGCTGTACTGAGACTCTCCCTCTGGATTCTCCTACTTTGGACCAAGTGTAGGTACAGCCATATCATTACAGTGCTGCTGTTCTCCGTGCAGACCAGCCTGCAGTCGTGGGTGATGTTCCCTCTGAGCAGAGACACCAGCTTAGAAAATTTCAGTTACAGGGAGAACAATATTGCTGCAGTTTGTAGAGGCCAAAGTGAACTCAAAAGGCAGCGGTGATCTGGCTGCTGACCAGGGCAAAAGATGCTTCCCATGTGAGCAGTGCAGGAGTCTCTCATCTGGGGTGTCTGAGCAGCTCTGACTGCAGTCCCTGTTAACTTTAGAGACCATGGGATTGGAAGCCTGGTTTCTTGCATGTTTTTATTTGCACTTGGAATGGTTCAGCACTGTTCTAGTCTTGGTGACATCATTTAAACCTTTCTGTCAGAGGGGTGGCCTGACCACATTCTGGTTTTAGCTCTCTGCAGGAGCCGTGCCTTACCTTGCCTTGCCCAGAGCTCTTACAGGCATCAGGTACTGGGTGAACAAGCTGTAATTTGTTCATGCTCTGGGCTGACTTGTCTTATGTTCTAACTGGGAAAATGAATGGTTTTAGGGCTTGGCTGCTTTTATTTTGGCTGTTACTGCTGATCTGTCCTCAGTCCACTGCCAAAGTGAAGGAAATGGGATCTCCTGAATCTGTCAAAGCTAGTCTGTATTGAGTAATATCCCTTTGGCACTTGTGGCCAGTGGCCCTAAGTTTCTTAATAATTATTTTAAGATACTTTTCTGTAATTTTCTGGCCAGTCTCTAGGACATACATGGGGGGTAGATGGTTTTAACAATAGAGTGGAGTGTCTTGTACATCTCTGCGAACGGAGAAAGATTAATGGAGTGGTACTGACAGGAAGGCAAGAAATTTGGGATCTCCAGATCTGAGGATATGCTTCTACATCCACAAGCTTGGTAGTTGTTCTAAATAAAGAATTTATTTAACATTGCCTCATTTATTTTCTCAGGCCTTGACTGGTTCATCAGTACTGCTGCCTTTAATGGCATGTTTTCCTGCAGTCTGACACAAGGCATTGGTTTGCCCTGGGAAAGCAGTCACATCTTGCTAAAACAAGGGCTGAAGTATGTGTGAGGGGAGAGCCAGTACCATTCTGGAGGATGCAGCTCCTTTCTGCAGAGCTGACCAAGGACCTTGTTCCTCCCTGACCTTGTTTCCAGTTCTCCTGGGCTGGCTGCTTGCTGTCACCAAGAGCGCTCTCTGCTTTTGCTGCCTTTACTGTTACTGGCACTAACAGTCTGCAGGGAGGAAGGGAAAGGAGATAGCACATCAGTGGAATGGAGGAAGGCTGTGGTGGGAAAGGAGAGCATGTTTAGATTACAGGACATTGACTGTTGGTAGCCGGAAAGAAGGAAATCATTGTGGTATGGCCAGTAAATGTGCTAAGAGGGTAGGAGCTCTATTAACAAGATACTTGTTATACAGTGAACTGGCTAGAGAAGAAATCAGGGAACCAATAGGTCAGTTAGCTAATTAGGATCAAAAATCTGGGCAAGACAAGTCATGTAGCAATTTAAATGAATTTTAGTACTTAGAAAGAATCAGTCACTATTAAAAAACAAATGGACATGAAAGGTAAATGGGGAGCCAGATTCCTCCAGCAAACAGGTTAAGTGACCAATAGGTAGCAGGTACTGCCAAGAGTCAGCTCTGGTATGTGGGAGGACACAGCAAACAGTGGCTGTGGAGGTGCTCCCCACCTGGTTTCTTAGCCCTTTGTGTTGTGCCTGTCACAGCTCTCTCGGGGTTGTGTGCTTCTGCCAACTAGTATGGCTTTAAAAGCAATGAAATTAAAATGAAGTGCCCCTGTTCCTTGCCATATCCCTGTCCCTTTGCAGTGCCCACTCATACCCAGCTGAGGGGATGGCTGGTGCCAGCTGCTGTGCCCCTCTGCCTCTGGTGTCCACTGGCTGCAGGCAGCTATTCACACCTGCAGCACTGCACACTGCAGCTAACAAGTGGCCTAGATATTTTAGCTGCTGTAAGGAAATGAAAGCAGGCAGTACACGTGGCCAAGGCCTAATCCCATAGAGTTAAGAACAGATGTGAGGGAACCCTTACTGCTTTTGGAATAATTCCCATCTGGGCTGGCTGCAGTGTCCTTGTGCTCTGGTTATGGGGACAGCCGTGCGGGCAGCTGCCTGCTGAGGCAGCCAGGATGCTCAAGGACTAATTGGCTAGCTCATAATTAGATCTGTGGAAAAAATCAGGACAAATGGAAGCTGATTTTTATGATTATGATTTATGATTACAATGTTTACAAGCTGTGCCTGTGCAGGTTATGGCTTTGGGTGGGGAGGACAGGAGATTCATTGTTTGATTCTGATTGAGTTTTTTCTGCAGCAGATCTGGGTTACCCTTGGGTGTCCCAAGCAGTGGTGGCTGTGTCCAGAGTACAGAGAGAACTCTGTTTGAAGCTTTCCTGCTCACTGCAACTCTCAGGAGATTTGAATGTGAACCTGCCTTAGCTGCCCCTCCGTGCTCTGTATAGATGATGGGGGCTTGGCATGAGGCAGGATTGGCTGGGGGTGCTGTAGTTTCTCATCTCTTGCACTGATGGTCTCAGCAGGCTGAGACCTGGCTGCCAGGGTTCCTTTTGCTGAGGAGAAACCACCCACCTGCTGCAGGCCTTTTTTTTGGGCTGAATGAAGGTTCTTGCTAAAGCCAGCAGTGTGTTTGCATTAGGCTCTGCCTGAACTGTCCTGGGGACCGCTGGCAGCAGCTGGAGTTCCCTGGTTCTGGTAGTTGTGGTGATGGGCTCCCTCTCACAGGCTGGGTCACGCTGCAGGTCCTGCCCTTAGGGTATTACTGGGGATGGACAGAAGGCCTTGTAAAGCACAAAGTCAGCTTTTCTTGTGACTCCCCACAAGGTGCTCTGCTGCTGGACAGGACTGGCTGCCCCTGCTGCACACGGTGGGCCATGCTCAGTAACCAGCAGGCGGGTGGCTCTGGCTGATTTCAGGTGTGTTTTAGTGCTTGGCTGCTTGCTAATTCTGACAGCATACTGCATATCATTGTGTTTGTTGTTGTCATTCAAGCTTGTAACTGTTGAAGAGCAGCAGTTCCTGAGGGAACCACTATATAACACTGGAATCTTAATTGTCTGGGATCCAGCACCATATCATGCAGAAATTCATGAGGTAAGGCTGAGTTTTTTTGTAAATCTGATTCACATGCTTTGAAGTGCTTCTGTTAAACCACTTCCTCCTAATGTGGGAAGTCACTGATTTTAAAGTCATTCACCTTTTTGTTGTTATGGATATATCCATGTGTACTTTTAGGAGTATCCCATGCGTGAGTGCTCCTAAGAAAACACTTGCCTGTTCCTGATCCCTGCGAAGGGCCTCAGGCCAAGTGTAATGGGTCACCACCTTTACTTTCCCCTGGGCTGATGGCACAGGGAGGAGGTCACTGCTGCCTGCAGCAGTTGTCTCATTAGAGGATGATTTTCTCTCTCTGACAGTTAATCTAAGATTTGCTGACGGTTGATGCTTGGATATTTCAAGCACCAGTCAGCCATGGGATATACTTGATGCATTATGAATGGATTGGGAAACCCTCTGAAGATCTGTGTCAGCTTTCACGTGTGGGTGTGCAATCCCTCTAGCATTCACTTTGATTTTGAGTACAAAAGAGCGTTGTTTGATATGTGATGAGCTTTGGAGGCTCATGGGGAAAGCAGGTAGGAGTGAATACTCCATTCTTGACTTTTATTTTAAGCTCTGGCTATAACTGAGAGGTCTTTGCATTCCTTTCTTTGGCCTGCATTTCCTATTTTCTCACTGATGTTTATTTCTGTGCCTGGTCGCACAGCTCCAAGAGGCATAAGGGGCTATGTACAGCGTGTTTATGAGCCAGTAAAACCAGGACGGGATATTTATAGCATAGCGGGGGGAAAAAAAAATCTTAAAATTACTTTAAGAAAGTGTAAACCATTCCTAAGTTTTTCCTGAAAGGGGAAATTTAAGGATGCAAATCAGCTCAGCCTGGTTGAGGAGGCTGAGCTGGGAACACTTGCCTGCAGAATAGGATGCTTTGTATTGCAATTGGTGAAGGATCTTGGTCTGTAACATTTAAGGCAGAGTTCTCAACATCATCTGCTGTGGGGAGTGCAGAATGAAATTACAAAAGATGCTGATCTCATTTAATGGTCCTTCACTAAGATTTGGGGTTTCTCTGTTCTGTTTGCTGAGTCAGCTCACCACAGTGTCCCAAGGGGACAGTGAGTGAGGATGTTTGGGTGAGTGAGGGTGTGTAGTAGGATCTTTCTCCCTAGCAGGTTCACTTGTCTTTGTTTCCTGTTGGTTACAGTAAACTAGGCCAGAAATAAAGAATCTGACCTCTTGTTTCTGTTTTGCAGTGGTACAGAAAACCAGATTACAACTTTTTTGAAAGCTATAAGGCATATCGTAGAACACATCCAGAGCAGCCCTTCTATATCCTGAATCCCAAAATGCAGTGGCAGCTCTGGGATATTCTGCAGGAGAATTCCCTGGAGCATATTCAGCCTAATCCACCATCATCAGGAATGCTTGGTAAGATAATTGCCCTCTAAACTTCTGGTTCACTTTGCAGGCAGGAACTCTCCAAGATGCCTTTTTTCAAAGACAACTGCAAATTTATGGTGCTTATCAGAGTTGTTTTTACAGTGTTTGTCTTGTGCCAAATTAAGCTTCCTGTCTTCAGTCACAGCTCAGTTGTATTATAGGCAGTGGTTTTGCAGCACCCTTCTGAAACAGCAATTACAAACATGGCCCAGTTCCAGTGGAAACAGGAGAGCAGACTGCAACACTGGGATGGCCTCTAGGATTTGTAGCTTCTGGTGCCAGAGCAGTTCCCGCAGGGTGTGAGAGGAAGGATGTGTCTCCTGTGGGCTCAGATCTGGTCAGGCAAATAAATCTGATTACTGTAGATGAATTCTAAGGGCTTGCTTGTTTCTTTTCCATATATTATTTATATATAAATGTGTGTGTGTATGTATAAGACTTACTGGGGGTCTGGGGAGGGTCAGACTGAACAGTTGCCCTGAAGAGGTCAGTGATTTGCCCCTTACTCTGCATGCTGACATCTTGCTTGGCAGCAGGCTAAATTCAGCCTCTCAGCAAAGGAACTCCTTTTTACATTCTGCTGTTGCAAAAGTTTTCCTACTTAGTGGAGAGCAGATTTCAAGACCAGCTGAATAAAAAGGAGTGAACCTCTGGGGAAGCTGCCATGTGTGTGAAATCACAGCATAGGTGTACGATCCTGTTTGCCATGGAATGTCCAACTGCTGTGCTTCCGCCCTTTGTGTGCTCCCACCTCTGTTCCATCACTGCTGGGACACAGGCACTTTCTGTCTCTGTGTCAACAGAGTCACTTCATGTTTTTGCCAGGCCTGGCACCTATTAAATCATTGCTTGGATGTGTGTAGAGCAGCCATGGAACAGCATAATCAATGACTCCAGCAGCAGAATTGTTAACTGGAGTTACAGGCTTGAGGACAGACACACAGCAGTTCCTCTGGGGCTTAACTTTTGGCCAAGTTACCTTGCTTTTTGCTTTGTAAAACAAGTCACCTTGCCAAATTCAAGGCCATGGATGAGTTCCAGTTTCCAGCTCTGTGTTGCCTGGGAGGCCTGAGTGTGATTGAAAATTTTAATTTGAAAAGGTGGATTTTTTTTTTAAAATATATGTGAGGTTCTTCTAATGTCTTGCAGTTCCTCAGATTGTGCATCGTCCCCGATGTCTCAGATACTGCCTGAATTTTCTGTGATGTTACACATTGATTTGGTTTCTCTGGTATATTCTTGCTGTTTCTTGCACTTAGAAAAACAGTATATGGCTTCCATCTGACCTGGCCAGAACACTGGCAGGCTGTGCCCAGCACAGACTGGTGCGATGTCCTCGGGTGGTTCCTGTGCCTGTCAGAAGACACAGGAGGGCAGCACTGCTCTGCTCCGGGGAACCTGAAGAGCAGAGGCTGCTCAGGCTCCCCGAGCATCTCCCAGCACAGTCCCTTTCACATTCCCTGCACTCAGAAGAGTCAGGTGGGACAAACACAAAGGTCTCATCTCTGCTTATCCAAGCAGGTTTGAGATGGGCTGTTGGGATCAGCTAATTGCAGTGCACATTTGGCAGACGTCCAAGTTTCCATGAAGGTCACAGATAATGGTAGCACTCCTAAAAATTGTCCTTTTGGCATGGCCGTCACTGTAAACAATCTGCTGAAATCACATTGCTCAAACACTTTCCAAGGGAGGGCTTCAGAAAAGAGCCCCATCTGGCCAGAGTTGTTTTCTCCCTCTCTGCTCTGAACATTAATGAAGGAAACCCTTCCCCTTGGACTTGCCTGTTCCTTGCTGCCTTCCTGTCCCTCAGGAATGTCTAATCCTGTCTCTGGTGTGACGTGGGGGTGTCTGCTCTCTGTCCCTCCCCAGGCATCGTGCTCATGATGACGCTCTGTGATGAAGTGGACGTGTATGAATTTCTCCCTTCCAAGCGGCAGACGGACATTTGCCACTATTACCAGAAGTTTCACGACCACGCCTGCACCATGGGAGCCTACCACCCCCTCCTGTTTGAGAAGAACTTGGTGAAGCACTTGAACCAGGGCACGGATGAGGACATCTACACTCACGGGAAAGTCACCTTGCCTGGCTTCCGGAAAGTGCATTGCTAACGGATTGGTCTTACTGGGTTTAGCTTTCCTTGACTTCCAAAGCACTTTTTAAATCAGGGTTGTCAGATTTGTTAGGTCTAAGCACTGGTGTGTTTTGACAGCTCTTTCATGTAGCAAGGCTTGCTCTTAGGACTTTGACCAACTCTCTGAACTGTAAGGCTCACTGTGGTACAGCCAGGCCATGCCTGCATGAGCCGCTGCAATAAATGGACTCCAGTGGAGCCAGGCTCGTGCAGCACGTGGACACCTCTGTCTTCATCTCAGCCCGTGATGGCGTAGGGGAGGCACAGGAGAGGCTTTCCAAGCAGAGATTGCACAAGTCAGGATCATATGATGGACATAGTTCGGTTTGCTTCAAAGGGGTCGTGGCAGCCAAAAACCTGCTCCAGTGGGAAACATGAAAAATAATTTAAAATTTGTTTCCGTAGTCAGGAGCTCTTCAGAGTAGGACTGATTTACGGAAATGCTGTCAAGCTGTGTACTGATAAGCTGAACTTCTAGTCCAAAATATTTGATTTTATAAACAGTCTGTGAACTTCCTTCCAAATGGTAAGAATTCTAAAACCACTCAGGTGACATTTTTGGCAAAGGAAGAGGGAAGCAATTCACAATTCAGTGAATCTTGCAAGACTTTTTAATCTGTTTTTTTTTTAATAATTTAAAATAAATTTTAGTGATCATTTACTTCTCCAGTACAGTGCTGGGCTTGGTACAGAAGAACCCTTATATCAGAAATGTTTTGGGAAGATGCTCTAAGGCACAAATGGGAGAGCTCATGGGAAGTCGGTGCCTTTTTCCAGCTCTTTGCTGCTCTACCTTTGCAACTGTTGGTGAATTACTTGCTGTACCCAGTAACACAAACACCACAGAGCTGCTGCTGGATGAGTTCCAGCCCTCTGCAAGCCGACAGAGGGGATCTCTCAACTGCTGTGTGCTTTTCTGCATAGGTGGGGAGCAGGTTTGCCACTTCCACGCTTCATGAGTGGTGGGGAAGGGAGAGTGTGCTCTGCTGCTCATGCTGAAACACAGGCAGAACTGAGCAGCTTCTTCCTGCTCCAGGGACTCCTGTGGCAGCACGGTGGAAGTGGTAGCTCTGCAATCTCTGTGTGTTGGTGAGAACACCTTCCTGTCTTCCGTACTGGTGTGTTTCATCAGGTCTGTAAAGAAAGCTTTCTCTTCTCCTGTTTTGAATAAATCCTGTGAAGTCACTGGTCTGGTTTTGCCTTGGTGAATGTTACATGTCTTGTCTGCATGGCCCCGGGGATTTGTACCAGCCTTGCACCGCTGCTGGCCCTCGGCTCTTGCCCTGCTGCTGCTCCAGCTCAGAGCCTGCCTTTCTGCACGCCCATCTCTTGGGATGGATTGGATCTGCCAGTGTTTACAAATTCCACAGTGGTAAAAAGATCCAGGTCCTTGCACTACTGCTCAGGAGCAGCAGATTCCACTGGGACAGGAACGCAGTGAAGGCAGCTGTGTCTCACAGTCCTTTTCACTGCCAGGGGAGGAGAGGGCTTACAGAGGAAAAGCCATCAGGGCTTGCAGAGTAATCCTCTGCCCATCGGCACTCCTGGGTTTTGACAGTCCTACCTCTGTTCCTTGGGTCAAGGAGGTATCTGCCACAGCACTTTGCCTTCTTACTACGTGTTTAGTTGAGATTCAAATCGCTTCTGACTTCTTTCCTAGGCTGTTTCATCTGTTACTTCTCACAGCGTTATTTTCCACCAACTCCCCTGCTGTGGAGACCAGCCCAGCCACCCTCCCTGGCTCGGGCTGTGTAATGGATGGATGGTATGTGGCTTCTGGGAAGCCAGCACAGCCTGCCTGATGCTCACCTGGGGTCCCAAACACACCTGCTGCCCTGCAGGGCTCCTGTAAGGAGTCAAAATGTCAAACAGATTCCCCAGATCTCTCAGAACCCTCGGTTACTTAGGGGCAATAGTCTTGCACTGGGCATGGAATTTCAAATGTTATGCTGACAGTTTTAGCTACATCCAATATGTGATTCATTTACAGTCTAAACAGAGTTTTACAGGAATTATGGCAGTCTAAAATAGGACAGTGTTAACCCTCTTTTTTTGTCTTTTTCTCTCTGCGTAGATCCAAATCTAATATAAATTGCAAGTGATGACAAATCTGGTATTTGGAAGAGCCAGGTGTAAATCAGTGGGCAGTAATAGCGGGAGTGTAACAAAAGCATCAACCCTCCTGCAGTCACTGCCATTTCCAGAGTGAACAGCTTTCTGTCCATGGAAAAAGTGGGAAAGGGGCAACACTGCCCTTTCCAATTAGCCACTGAAGGACTAAGCACTGGGAAGGGTGCTCTGTAATTATAAGGGAAGGCTGGAAAATATTTCCAGCTGGAACCTGTTTTTACCCCTCTTTGGCTTTGCATTTTGAGAGCCGTGGACATGGGTGGGAAGAGGTTATCTGATCAGAGCAGGGCCCAGAGGAGGTAAGTGCCACTGTCAGGAGTTCATGGCTGAACGAGGAAATATTTGGGTGATGTAATACTGGCAGGGGAACACTGGACTTCATTGTCTTTAATGATTTTTCATTGCCTGGGCTGACAAAGCTGCCTGTGGTTTTTTGTGGTTTGTTTTCACTGAAAAAAAGGGGAAAAAAAGTCCTAGAAATTCCAACTTTGTGCACCTGAGTCAACACAGCCATCCCAGCTGCCGTTAAGAAGAATGGAGTAGGTGAGTGGGAACTAGACCTGACAACAAACGGATGTATCAACAACAATGGTTACAAAGATCCATGCTGGCACTCCCCGCAGAGAAACACAAGCTGCCCCAGCCTTGGTTTTGTGTGCATGCACCCAGCTGAAGGTGTGGGTGCAGGCAGCATGGCTCATCCTCCTCTGCTCTGTGCAGTCTGACGCTCTTGCCCAGAGCTGTGGGTGTTTGATTTCATTTGTGAATTGTATCTGCCTGGCAGGGAAACTGCAGCACCTGTGGCAGGTCACGATACAAGGCGCAGTGTGGAAGCATCAGGCTTCATTTTGGAGCAGATAATTTGTGTGCAAGGCCATACATACCTTAGTTCTATCCCTGTGCATTACTAGGTGGAAGTTGGAGTTTGGGGGGCTGTGGATGTGTTACCTGTGTCACTGTGTTCAGCAGGGCATCACCTCTTCCTGTGAGCTCCCTGGGAAGTGCCGAGAGCAAGCAGGGACCCAGCTGCCTTTGTGCCTCACTGCAGAAGGAGCTGAACATCAGGACTCCTTTTTGAAGACAGAACTTGCAAGGAAGAGGCTGTGCTTATTTCTAGCTTGGTTTTAGAAGTGGAGATGAAGGTAAAATCGTGTCTCTGTCAGCTCTAAGCAAACTGCTGCTTCTCCTTTTGATCTAAAGTCAGTGAGCTGCTTAACAGCCTTGTGACAGGTACGGAAAATGGCTTCAATACCCGAGACTGTGGCTGGTCACCCAGGTAACACACTGGAGGGAGATCTGGTGTCTCTTGTGATTGATACTGCTCAGATCACGTCATGCACACCTTACCCACTGTTCTGGAGGGGGGTATGCAGGGCTTCTTTCAGGGGACTGTTCCAGAGGGCTGCAAACACAGCACCCTCACACCCTCACTGAGAGAGGAAGGAGCTCCTGCAGGGACCGGCCTTGGCACCTCTCTTCTTTCACCCAGGTCCTGTGAAATACTTCCCTCTCTAGGCAGGTGGCTCCTGCTGCTCCTTACCCTCCAGGATGTCACCTCAGCAGAGGTGACACCCGAGGATGTTTGTGTCTCCACATTGTGCGGGAGTTTGTAGCTGTTGTTCCTTTGCTTACACTGAGCTTGCAGCTGCATGTGTGATGAAGGGAGAATTTAATTTTAATTGTGTCTTTTGACAACCAGGTGGACTTGAAGCTTAGTGCTCTACCACTAACTTGTGTTCAATCTACAATGAAGAAGACTAATTTTGGGATAAAAAGTAAGCAATTGGCATTTTAAAAAAATTCCTCAGGTCAAGATATGTTTTAGGAAGATATGTGGATGTTTGCAAAGGCAGAATGGAAAAGGAACAAGGAAAGTCAGGTGTGGGAGGTGGTTTGAAAAAGTGTTTGTTTAGTGCAATTTGTTCCAAATAAGTCTCTGAAAGCCAGAGAAGGGCAGGAGCAGAGGGAGTGGACTGAAAGTGGTTTGGTTTGGAGTGAGTGACTTCTGACTGAAGTTGGATCTCTTAAACAGAAACAGACACTACAGACACTTCCCAAACCCTGTGAGCTTGGCTTGCTGTTTCCATGCAGGTCTGAGTATGCTGCTGGTTTTGGATGCCAGTGTGCATGGAAAGCTGTGCTTATGGGAACAAAACCAACTTGGAATGTCTTTATTTCCATTCCTGCAAATACCTTGCAGTGTTTTTCTTGCCTGGCCCTGGCATCCTTTACAAAAAAAAACAGCAAGGGGCTTCCATGGGCCAACACTGGTTCCAGCCTGTGACAAACAGAAGGAGGGTCCTGGTAGCAAGGGGGTTCAATCAGCCAAGCCTCTGCTAATCCTGCTCCAGGACAACTCTGGGGTGTGTTACCACCTCTTCCAACCCCTCCAAATTCACACAGAGCCCCCCACGGGTGCTTCCCTCCTACCACTCTGGTGATGCTGAAACGCCCTGGGCCATTTCAGGTGTTTGAATGTAACTCATTTGGTCAAAATGGGGAATATCTGGTCTTTCTCTGGTTGTTAAAGACAAATGAAATGCAGGGCCCTGGATGGTGGAAGTGGTACCAGCACTTGTAGCACTCATTTCCTTTTCCAAAATAAAAATCATTAATATGTGTGAAGGCAGGCTGTATTTCATTAAAAACCAGTTTCAGGTATATCCAGCAGCATAAAAATAGGAAAACTGAATTGCATGCTCGGTATGTATTTTAGATGTTACAAAATTACTGTTATTTATGGTGTTACATAAACAGTAATTTTAACAAGTGTGTGAAGGGGAAACTTCCGCTGCTCAGCTGTGTTCCACACCCATTCAGAAACGCTGAATAGCTGCATTACCACTTAAAATACTTCCAAAAAACGGAAGCTGATCTTTAACTGGGATAAGTCATTGAAATATCCTACCTTCAAGGAAGCAATAAATCATTTTCATGAGCTGAGAATCTGTTTCCCCTCTCAGCTGCCTGTTTTTTTCCTTGGGTATCTTCACAGACATCATCCTACTTGATTCTTTCTTGATTTATCCAAGATACATTAGAGGCACACATTTCTTAATTAAATATGTATGAGGGGGCGTTTGCACTGGAATTTAGGAAGAAGGCTGAGCAAACAGTTAAGGCTGGAGCTCCAGTGCCTGGGACAAACTGCAGAGCAGTTTCTTGCTAGGGGAACAGAGTTTTATAGGGAATTTGGAAGGTGCTGTCTTGTCCCAGGTGCCAGTTTAAGGCAGTTTTGTATGGGATGTGTGAACGAGGACTGAAGCAGAGGAGTTCAGGGGGAAAAAACAAAGAAAAAATGTTTTGTTGGGACTGAGATGCTCAAAGCAGTTTTGACAAGAAGCAATTTAATCTTGTTGAAGTAGGCCTGTCATGGCAGATAATCTGAGCCTGACCAGGCTAACTGTGACCCACAGGTTAGATCAACTCTTTTCTTATTTTTAGTAAGTAAGAGCTCTAATTTGCATAAATAAGATATGCAGTCTCTTATTTGTTTTTCTATCCCGTTTCCAGTTCTGGAGCTTGTTTGTGTAGGGAGATGTGCGAGTGACTGGGCCAATGAGATGGAGATTTGGCTTGGAATGGCATGAGGTGATTGTGTGGGTGAGTTGTGTATCCTGGCAGCAGTCTGAGCTCCCCGTGTCCAGCTGGTCTCAGGGATGCCAGGGCTGTGCAGTGCTGTTTCTGCCCCATTTCAGAACCACCGTAGTCTTGCTCAACAGGCTTTGAAGGCTGAGCTCTCTGAGAGAGCTTGAGCTGGCTTGGAGCTCCCCTCACAGCTGAGCTGTTGCCTCTGAGCTTCCCCGCTGAGCTCCTGTGGAGGTCTGAGGTGTCCCTGGGCCCCAGGGCAGACTCTGTGCCTCCTGCTCTGGGTCACTGTGCCACCAGGTGGAGGTGACACAGCTGTAGCTGGGAATGGCTGCCTTGGATGCCACAATCTCAGTGCCAGGACTGCTGAGGGATGGCAAAACAGAGCCCTGAAATGGGAATGTTTTCCTAAACTGAGCCCACGCAGTCATTGTTGGACTGACTTTTCACTGCCCTACCCAGGCCCTGCTGGGACACTGGGCTGGGGTGGGGGTGGCTGGGGGTGCTCTGGGCAAATCTGTGTTGCAGCAATGCCAGCCTCTGGGTTTCTCACAAATGTGGAACTCAAAAAGAGACAGAGCAATAAAACCATCTCCTCCCTGGCTGTGTCCTACAAGGAAGGCAGGAGGTCTCTCCCCATCTCAGTTCTTGATGTGTGCAAAGCAAACAAGGGCAGAGTGAGGGAGTGTGAGTGGGTCTGGGGTACGCAGGGACACCCAGGGCTGGAAGCTGGGCTTTGGGGAGGCTGTGCTGCTCCAGCTTTCATGGTGAAAGTTTCATCCATGCCTGTCTCTGGCCTCCTGACACCTTCCAGACACCCATACCTGTGCCCTGAAGGAATTCTGATTTACTCTGGTTAAACTTTACACTTTTAGTTAATCAAGACATATAATGATGGTGCTATAATGCAGCATTGTCATAATCATATGTGGCAGAGAATGGAAAAAATAGCAAATGAATAGCCCTGGTGGTATGTGTGAACAAGGAAATGGTATGTCAAGAAATCAGCTATTTTTATCACTGTTTGCCATAAAATGAACAGTACAGGAAATAATTTTAAGCTCACTTAATTTTCAGTTCTCTTGAATAACTATTAATATTAAAGCTTGTGTTGCCTATCGCTCCCTGCATTCTGTCCAACCCTGTCACCCCAGGTGTGTCACTGGCCACGCTGGCACCTGGGGATTCCTGCTGCATGGAGGAGCTGTGTCCCCCACTGCACCTTCCCCTGCCCCAGGAAGTCCCCAAGGGGCTGGAAAGGGACAGGGATGGTTGTGGGATTTTGCTTTCTGAAACCTGTGGGTTTCTCCTTTATGAATGCTGTGTATGCCTGTGGTCTAATCCTGTTCTCCATCCCTCCATTCTTGGGAGCAGATGGTTTCTGTGGAGCTGTGCTTGATATTTCCACAGCCTCAGCATTACAGGGATGCCTTTCTTCACTAACCTTCCACTGTAAGCAATAAAGCATCTTTGGAAAAGCTGATGCACAGATTAAGAGCAGCTGAGCTGATCGCATCACCTGAAGCCATGCTTTGTTTTTTGCAAAGTGTAATTTGTCAGCACACACCTCTCAAATTCCCCGCTGTGCCCAGCTGGAACTGTGTGTGTGGTGGGGTTGTCACAGGGGAGTTGCTTAGAGAAAAAACAATAAATACAGAAAAGTTCAACCTTGTGATTGGCTGAAGAAGATGAAGCTGAGGTTGTAATGAGGCAAGAAGGTCATGAAAGGTGTGGAGAGGGATGGAACTCTAAAGGAATTTTACAGTACTAAGGAGGAGGTACCACTATTGTACAGCAGGTACCTGTGGGAGCTGTGCACCACACTGCTCCCACCGTAAGGACACTCGAAGGGCAGATTTTTTGCATCTCTGGTACAAACCACATGGAGGTGGATCCAGCTGTTTGTGCCAAGCATTTTGTTACAAAATCCCTGTGCTGCAAAGCTTAGCTTAATCCCTCCAAGCTCCCCAAAGCCCCTGGGAACACCTGAGGTCTTGCTTGAGGTTTTCCGTTGTGATGAAGTTGCACTTCAAAGCTCTTCTCAGGATCAGCAAACACCAGGAACACTTCATATTTTTCTTTCAAGCAGGGCTGACCCTGCAGTGACTGCTCAGTACAAGCCTGAGAATTGCAGTGCTTATGAAAGCACGTGGAGTCGGTGACATCTGTCTGACCTGGTCAAGTTAAAAATTGCTCTCTGTTTATTTGCTAATGTACCTTTTGCTTTGATTCATAAAGATAGGGATCGGGCAGAACTGAGTACAGAATTTCCAAGAACACAGCTCTTCAAAACAGCTCTTCCTTTGAAGTCAGAAGGTGATTATTTCACCAAGAGCAGCACTTGGCACTTGTTCGTGGTCAAACAGTAACAAAAGCTTAGTAATCATCAGGGAAAGTAACCAGGAAATGGCATGTTGGGTGAGAATGGGAAGAACTGTGCAATCAGTTTCAGGAAATTCTATATAACAAACAAAACAAAGGCCCCAAACCGATCTTATCAGCAACGTATCTAACGGGCAAAGTACTTGACACACACCTTCACAGTTGGCAGTCAGGAGTGTCCTGAGTCAATGGGATTTTGCTGCAGTATTATTATTTTAAGCTCCTTTACTGAAGGTAATCCACAGGCACCTGTAAGAAATCCTGCACTGCTGCAGCACCTTTCCCCTTGCACAGCTGAGCGAGTTCTTGCCTGGTGCAGAAACTGGAGCATCTCCCCTGGGTGTGAGGAGCCAGCACTCCGTGAGGAGACTGCAGGGAGGGGTTCTGTGCTGCACTGCTGGGCTCCTTCTCTCTGTGCCAGAGCTGTGCCAGAGTGTGACTGAAGCTGTTTGTGCACTCCTGGGACTCCGCTGGCATTTATTGCCACAGGAGATGTGTGTGCACAGGCGTAAGGGGAAGAAACAGAAGACTGCTGTGAAGCTGAGGAGTTTTAAGCAAGAACGGCAGCGAGAGCCATTCCTGGCTTTCCTGCAGTATTCAGGATTCCTAACAGGGCAGCACCATCCCGTGTGAGGACGGGGCACAGGCTGGAATTCGGGCAGTGGGAACACTTGCAGGTGCTTCAAAATGTGAGCAGGTGTAACCAGCGGGGATCTTCACACTTCAGCTGAGGCCATGTGTAAATGAAAATGAGTTTCTGTCATTCAAGTGCTATTTAATGAATTTTGCCTGCCTTAATTGAGTTCCCAAGGTCAGTGCTTCCACTCCATTCAGGTTGTCATAGGTTGGTCAGTGCCTTCACTACCACTCTTGGCTGTTTAGTTTTGTAGTATTTGAGGTAATTAAAGCCACTAGTGTAGTCTAAAACCAGCTTTCTGTTGTCTACTGCCACAGCTGTTCCTCCGTTTCTCTCTCAAGACTGGTAATCTGATACTTTTAGATATCTGGCTGGAAGAAAAGAACTCCAAAAAAAAAAAAAAGTCTGAATAAAAAGGTCTGAATATATCAAATGGGATAAAATCACAGCCTCCTCTCTCCAACTGCAATAGATACTTTCCACAGTAAAAGACACACTTAAGTTAAAACACCCTTTGATACGTGTTATAGAAACTTACATAATTGCAACTGTCTCATTATAGAGCTAAAGAACTGAGTGTTTAAAATGACTAAAATTGAATTGTTTAAGGAAAAATACCTGGAGCCCGATAGTTTTCTCATGGGAAGCAATTTAGCATCACCTCAGAACAGCAACTGTCCGTGTCTGGGGAGTTCCTATCCCCAGTTCATTATTTTCTGCTCCAGTTCTGAAGTGCTTCTGTCCCTGAATACCCTGAGGGATGTGGAGTCAGCCGAGGGGTGGGACTGCACTGGTGGGTGAGCTGGACTGTGGATGGTGGGGAGAAATAACACCTGATGGATTCTTGCACGTTCTCTCAGGGCCTTGCACAGGGGGAGGGAGTGCAGCTGGGAATGTGCTGCCTCCTGGCCCCCAGGCCCTCCTCTGCTGCCTCTGGGCAGGGAGACAGGGCAGCTGGGGGGAGCAGGGGCAGCGGTTCCAGATGCCAGAGGGCTTTCAGGGCAAGAGAGTTCCCTCTTCCATGGGAGATACTCTGTTCTACAGGGTCAGGAGGCTCACGTCCCTGTCTGTTTTTAATAAATTGGGAAAAAATTTATACCCTTCTATCTCATCCATTTAAGTATATGCATGTGGCTTTTCCCCTCTTGCATGTTTTTTTCTAATTATAATTTTCTGACATACTTCCTGGAAGCCAATGTTATTAACATTTATCCTCCCAGGACTGAATGCCTCTGTTCGGCTCTGCGTCACTCTTCCAATTACAAATTAATTTATCCAGCATTGCTCTCGGCTGCGATGAGCAGCAATGAGCAGTGCACCAGTCCTAGGCGGAAATTTGCTGAAGGGCAGAAGTGACGTGGCTGTGGTGGATCCCTGGGGCTCAGCCTCGTGAGAGGTGTATCAAAACAGGCTGAATGTTTGGGAAGGCAGTAGGGGAAGTGTGATGGCTGATTTACTGCAAGGAGTTCCACAGTGTGCAGGTGGGACCAACCCCCAGGGCAGGGGAGCTCCCCAGGGCTTCTCCCCCTCACCTTCCCTCCCTGACTGCTGGGGCACCAGCTTTTCAGCCAGCCCTGGCTTTCTCCTGCTGCCCTGTTCAGGAGAGGATGTGCATTGCTGAAGGCATCGTAGTGCTCCCATTTACAGACCAACAGCAACTTGCAAAACAAGTGTTTATTTATCTGGGTAGCTTAAGATCACTCTTCCCTGGTTTTGGAAGAAATGTAGATAGTTGGCTGTTTGTTATTTAAAACAGAAAAAGCTGTTAAAAGTATTCTTAAAAGATATAGAGGGTGGGAAATGACTAAAAAGCTTTTAGCTGTTTCCACCACAATGAAATCTGCAGTGTCTGCAGCCCAGACTTTGGGCTGACTGGTGAGAATCCCTGTTAGAGTAACAGAGCCTGTTGTCCTGAGGAAGCCTGCAGGGAAATCATCTGCCTGAAATGTGGGAAATGGCATCAGCTTTGGGACTGTCTGCCACGACAGAGAACCATCATGATCAGTAAATTGGTATCTGGAGGGCACCAGCATGAGACCCTGCTGTGCATTTGGGTCATTGTGAAAAGGCTCAAGCTAAAATCCCTTTGGGGTTATCTGAACTGCACTGAGGGCACTCCCAGTGCAGGGCTGCACATCCCCCAGAGGCAGAACTGACACCTGACTGGGGAGCTGCTCATGAAAAGCCACCTGTTTGGGACTGCTATCGACAGCTGTTCTGTAAATGAACCTCTGCTTGACTGATGGGTCAGGTCAGAACCCCGAGCTGCGGGCTGGGGTCTCTGCCTCGCTTTGCACCCACCCAAGAGAAGCACAGCCTGGCCAAGCACCTTCATTTCCATAACCCCCTCTGCTGCCTGCTCAGTTCCAGCAGCTCTAGATGGATTTCCTCTGTCTCCCTTGTCTTAATTACTTCATTCTTATCTGAAAGCAGATTCAGAGAAGTACAACTAAAATAAACATCTCCTCTCTTTTCTAGGAAACGCCGATCCCTGTTTGTTAGATGTGCCTGTGACCTCCCAGGTTCATTGAGCAACTTCCCAATGCAGTGTGGGGGTGAACCTCTCCTCTGGTTTGGTGTCAGGTGCAAAATTCGGGAGGTGGAGGCATTTCCTGCTGAGTGGGCCTTGGGATGTGCACAGTGAGGAGCAGCCCTGGCAGTGCTGCCTGCATGGGGCAGCTGTGTGCAGCAAGTGCCCCTCTCCAGGGGCTGGGAATTGATGTCACTGAGCTGGTTCCTGACCCCACATCAGGAGCCAGGGCTCCTGCTTCCATTAGCAGTTTCAGACTCAGCTGAAGATGCTTTAGCACTGAAAAGCCTGTCTGATTAATCTTATTCTCATTGATTTGCCAGTGTGTCATTGTCTGGTTTTTAATGCAAAGTACTGGGGGCTTTTAGGCAAATTATATTAAAAACCCCAACATGTAGAATTGAGATTGAATGGAGCTCTTTCTGTTGTTAATCAATCTTCCTTTATTCCGTAAACATATTTTTATTCTATCATCATCATTTTGGATCAAAGGAAACATTTTTGTTATTTACCATATTTATAAGTCAGTTATCTTGGTTTTGTCTTTCGTTTTCGTCTCCCTCATTTGTATTTCAGTTGTAAAAAGGCCCTTTCAAGGTGAAAACCGTAATTTATGTTGGGGGTTTAGCAATGGAAAACCCTGATGGCACTGGAGAGTGCCCCCTGTTCCCTGGATCTGAGGGGTCACTTGGTCCTTGGCATGTCCTGTCTCCAGCAGCGTTGGGCATCGAGTGCTGGTGATCCTGGTGATCCTGGTGATCCTGGTGCCCTGGCAGGGGCTGCTGGGGGAGAAGAGCCCCCCTGGGGGAGCAGAGCCCCGCTGAGGGAAGGGCTCTCCGTGCAGTGCATGCAGGGAGGTCACTCTTGGGGTTCTGTGGAAAGAGCTTTTTTTGTGTCTGACGAGATATTTGAGCTCTCAGTGTCGTTCAGGCTAATTTTAAATGTGTAAGATGTTTCTCATGGGCTGTTTATAGACTGGTTGGCTCTTCAAAGCCCAGAGGGACTTCTTCTGGAGAGCAAGCCTGAGAACTTCACCCAGGGAGACTCGCCAGACCCCAAGGCTTTCATTTATTGTACTCCAATGTACAGCTCACTAAACAGGGTGAATCCTGCAGATTTCGTGCAGCTTCTCAACTCGGACTGACCACTCTGATGCTGAGGGAACTGCTCCAAAGCCTTCAGATAAAGGCTTGTGTGTGCCTGGGGGTGTGTGTGGCTGGGGTCAGAGACCCCAGTACCCCAAAATCTGTACCTTTTGAAAATCAGGCTGCTGAGTGAAGATCTTCTCCAGCTGCCACGCTCCTAAAAAGTTAGGAAAAGACCACATACATCCTCACCAAGGACAACTTATTTTGGGGAAGTCAGTTTTCATACCTGACTGACTCAGTGTGCAGCAGTTCCCTCCCTGGTTTCTGCTATGCTGAAAAATTTGCAGCCTGACTGATTCATTGGTTTGGAGCTTAAGGGGAAGAGTTAAATCCCTCTTCTGCTTGGTAGTGCACATGCAGAGGTTTCTTCTGAAAGCAAACCCCTCTGCAGTGAGGACTGAGCATCAAGGGGCAGAAATGAAGACAAAGAAACAAACATTCCTCTCTGAGGTTGTTATAGAAGGCACTGTGCAATAATACCTCAAATTGTTGACTGTATTTGGGTTTTGTAGATGGACAAGACAGGATCTTTTCCCTGTGTTTCCTCAAATCCCAATTTGATGTGAATGAATTGTTAAACCCAGACAGTTCACCAAAGCAAAGGCAAGTAATTGGTCATATAATGCTGGAATAAATCTGTTTCCAGTTCTTGTGACGGAACAGGGTTATGTGCACTTTGACTTTAATCAACGTCTTTTATTTTCCATCTTTCTTTAAATAGATGCTGAAATTCCTTCTCCATTGTTCATCAGTTTGGGCTGTGTAACCGTGTCAGTTGATTTAGAGCAAGGGGAACAGGATCCTCTCTATTCATTCCTCCTGTGTTTCCTTTGAAAGGATGTTTTTCTTCTTGGATCACAGCAACTTCTGCAGGAAGTATTTGTGGCTGGCACTTAGTGCATTTTTACTACATTTAGATCATAAAGGTGACACTTGCATGAACCCTCATCAGTGGAGCTTTTTTCAGCATCTTTGCCTTCAGAAGTACTCCGGGCTTTTAAATCTCATCCGTGGGAGGTCCTTTGCAAGGGTTCATTAGGTGTGAGCAGCAGGCTGTGATTTATTTGACAAAAACACGTCTGTCGTGTATGAGGCTGGCTGCTGGGGGACTGCAGGCACTCAGGAACATGGTCTGTTGGCAGCACCAAATGGCAAACGTGACATGGCAAACGTGCTGCTGCTGAGCAGCAAGAGCCCTTCTGGGAGCTTTTGAAGATCTTTTGCTTAGTTTTCATCTTTGATTGTAGCTGTGGCTTGGAATGCTGCAGCTGTGCAGCTGAGCCACGCTGCCTGGTGGCCAGCAGCAAATTAGCGGTGGTGTCTCATAAAAACTCCTGTGGGCTGGGGCAGGCCAGCCCTGTGTCAGGAGGCTCCTTCCCAGCCCGGGATGGTGTTGGGGTGGGATGTGCTGTGCCCAGGCCAGGGCAGAGCTGTGAGGTTCAGCCCTCTCTGCTCACAGCAGTCCTGCCTCCAGGGCCCTGCTGGTGCAGCCCTGCCTCTGCTGGGTAACCAAACCCAATCTCTGCAGTGGTGTTCACCTCGAGGGAAGCAGGGGAAAGGGCTGGCAGGAGCAGAGCTCCGTGGGGGATGTGTGCCCTTTGACAGCCTTCGGCATGTCCAGAGCTGGGGTGCAGCTTGCAGATTACAGAGTGGATGCTCAGGGCCAGATGCTGGGACTGACTCTGCTGACAAGCCAGGGTTTGCCCTTTGGGGGACTTTCGGCTGTGTGAGGATGTGGAAAGTTGACCTGAAATAACTTTTTAAAAACCAGATTGTTTAAATTGGTTAAACCCTCCTGTGAACTTGGATTTCAATTAGTATTGCTTTACTATCAGGTACTTTGGGTCAATTATATCTGAAAGTAGAGTTAGGACCACTAACTCAGAATCAAAGCAACTTAATGCAGATCAACCAATTCACTTTAAATCCACACCCCTAAATTAACTCCAGTCGATTTTCCTCTGTGTCCCTGTGCAGGCAGGTCCAGGGCCCCAGTGTCCTCCAGCGTGGCTCTTCTCTCCCAAGCAGAAGCAGCATTTAAGTAAAGGAATCTGATGGCCTCAGACTGCCTCATCATTACTTCTTCCCTTGTTGGAAACAGCCTCTCTCTCTGCTGAGGAGCAAACACTGTAATGTTACAATTAATGCCACCCTTGTAATTAAAAACTGCCTACAAGACACTCTCTGCTCCACTTCTAATTGGAAGATCCTGTGGAAGGACCTGGGAAAGCTCTCAGTCTCTATCATCTCAGTGACAAATTTCACTGGTAGTCCCAACCCTGCTCCTAAAATGGTCCTTTTATGTATAAATCACAACTGGTAACTTACATTTTATGCAAGAGATGGGGTTCACACTTAGCTGAGTGTTGCCTTCCAGCCTTCTGACAAAGGAGAACCAGTAACGTATTCTTAAGTAAAATTACATGCAAGCACAGGAATGATGATCTAGAGCTAGAGAGTTTGATGCTGCTCCTCTCTCCTGCTAAGAAAAGGTGCTGCAGGAAAACTGATGGGGGGAAATAAAAGGTGCTCTCCAAAAGCTGTTCACGGACTGCAAGTCTGACTGGCCCTACAAGCAGGACTTGCTGGTGTTCAGTGGAGACAAGAAAATCAAGGCATCAGGAAAAGAAAAGGGGCTGCCTGATACATGCTCTCTGCTTGGGTGGCCAAAGCAGCATGAAAGTGTTGCAGAATCCTTTTTGGGCTGCTGGAGGTACTGGTGCCATGGTGCTGTAATTTACTTATCTGCTATTGAACTTGCTCAGGGTTTGATAGGAGAACCCAATAAACTTAGAAACATTCTCTGGGGGCTGGATGTTATTTCAGTTGTCAGCTGTGTGGCCCAAGAGCACCACTTTTTTTGGGCAATAGTCTAAGGCCTGGGGGAGAAAAGAGCCATCTAGCCCCTGCAGAAGACAAATAAAATCAGTCACTATAGCAACTGCAGTGAATGTTAATCACACTGAGTTCTCCCCTGGTACTGTGCTGTGTAAAAAGAACGTGTATGTCAGCTTCCTGCCTGTCTGGGTGCTGTCCTGGCCACAGACCTGGCCTGGTAATTGCCAGAAACTCTGCAGGGTAACTCCAGAGTGAGTGCTGGCTGTCCCCTCCTGCATGTGGCCAGTGACCCCAAATTTCCCTGGGAGTTACCTCCCTGCAGCTCCTGCGTTTCTTCCTCCTTCTCCTATAGGACTTGTGCCTGTTCTGCTTCTAATCTGGGACCTGGGTCTTTTAAAGCTAAGCTGGTATTTCTGTTCAATTCAAAGTGAGGCAGAGGGTGACTGAGAACTGATTTGATTAAAGTTTCAGACTGTGGGCCTGAAGCTCTCTTACCGTGGTGAGAAAACTCCCATTGCCTGCAGAGACTTTTCCTCAGGCACCGTGTTCCTTCCTGAAATGTGGCCAACACCATCCAGATATAAAAGGAAAGAGCACCTGAAAGCTTTTTCTCTACTCAGTGCAAGGTGGTCTGTGCCTCTGGGAGGTGACACCTGACGTGTCCCAAGGGAGGCTGCAAGGCTTCCTCACGAGCTGTGAGCGTGATGCCTGTGCTTTAATCATCCTTTGTTACTCCTGCCTGATGCTAAGAAGGGAGAGCTCCAAAGGAAATGGAGCTGCTTGGAACTGTTTAATATTAATTTCCTTTCTGGTATCAGTTTTGCTTGACTCTAAACCAAATTCTTGGATTTGCATCTGAAAACTCTGCAAAGTCTCTCTTGGGATATCCTAGGGGTTTGGGAGGGATTGGGTCTGCATGCAGTGAAATGCCTGCATTCAAAGCCAGATAGCTTTTCCTTATCACAAAGAAAAGGGATGCAAAGTAGTGCTAGGAGTGAATTTTTGTCATTTAGCTAATTTTTTCATGTATTGAAGGTGCTGAAAAACAGGAAAGGGAAGGCTTGACTGCTTGCTGAACACCCCATAATACTGCTGGTTACATTGCTACAGTGCTTTGTTTAGGGAAAAAATCCAGGTAAATGGTTATGAAATTGCAGACACTTTTAATGACAGCCACTGCAGACAGCAAATCTACCTGCTGAAATGAAATTATGAGCTGCTTATAAATCTCAGGAAGTACAGAGCTGTACACTCATTGAAAAAAATGGGAGCTGCAGCTCCTTTACAAGGAGAAGAATCTTACCCTCACTTTAAAAGTGTAAATTGGAATCTGGGGATTTTTGTGTTTGGTTTTGTGTTGTTTTGCTTGTGCTGGTGTGTGTGTGGCCTTTTCTGTATGTTTTTTGTAAAATTGGTATCATCTAGATCATATTATCCAGCAAATTGGCCAGAGTATCTCAAATGAACCATGGAGCAGCACAAGCTGCTGTCTCTGTGGTGCCTTGTTTGGAGGGCTGTGGCAGGGAGTTGTTCAGGAGATAAGGCTGCCGAGGTACCACAGGAGAATATTTTTATTTATAGCTACAACATCCTGTGTGTTTCCAAGCAGGGCAGTTACAAGCTGCTCTCTGGAGCCCAGACTCAGGTGGTGTTTGCAGCAGGTTACAGGGTTCATGGAACAGAAACTGGCAATTTGTGTTGAAAATGTACATTTGTATCACAAACCAGGAGCTATTTAACACCTCAAGGACACCCACCAGTGCCAGATTTGTGTACTCTAAGACAGAACAGATCCTTGCACATACAAAACCCACCAGGCACAGAGCTGCAATATTATTATTAATGTAGAAATTCTTATTGGAATTTAACAATCCACCTAGAGACAATATCAAGGGAAAAAACAAACTGAAAAATTCCTGGCGTGCTTTCTAATCTGAAAATAACAAACTACCCGTTAAAATTACGTGCTTGAGAATAAATAATTGATTAGTATTGCTCAGCAGTAAGTGCATCCATTGCTTTGATTTCATCCACTAATATAACCTCAGTAAAAGCCTCCATTCATGGGTTCTGCTTCTGTATTTTAAAACGTTTGGTGTTATTTAGGTTATTAGTACAATTGTGGCTAAGGGATAAAAAAAGAAATAAGTTGTGAAATAATGTTGTGACTACAAGGCAGCTTTTGTTAACATTGCAAAGAAAAAATAAACCCACATCCCTGGAACAAAAAGACAGCTTGGATCATCTGAAAAATCAAAAATACCCTTTTGGAGCAGGGACCCTGGCAGTGATAAGCACAGGGTGTTCACTCCCCCAGACCCCTGTGTTGGCTGATAGATGGTGATTAAAGCACTGGGGTACCCGTTCTTGACAGCTGTGTTGGCAGGGCTGTGGATTTGCTTCAGTGTGAAACTCCTCTGAAAGAAGGCATTTCCATGCAGTTTGGGATTTGAAAAGCAATTCTCCACAGAATGGTGCTATTTATTTTTTTCCTTCCAATTTGGGATGAAAATATTGTCAAAATATTGGAATTGTGTTCAGAGTTAATGAGGGAGAAGGTTGTTCCCTGCTTGTTTGTTTTTAATTCTTCCTCCAGCTGCACTTCTGAGGCTTTCCCCTGCTTTTCTGCTTGCAGGAGATGCCATCTGTCCCCTTCCTTCCCAAAGATGCTCCCAGGAGGAAGATGCTGAGCAAGGTCCCCAGCCAGCTTTCCTGAAGGGGTCACGGGGACTGTCCTGGGTTAAACCACGCTGTCCCCAGCCCTGCTCAGCGCTGCAGGGTTTCACTGATGAACTTCACTGCTCACAGCCTTCGTGGCTGGCCTGGCCCTTTTGGCTCCACGAGTGCCCACGTGCCCACACTTCCAGAAAGGGCTGGAATCACTCTGGTTTTTTCCTTAATGCTCACAAACCGGCAGATTTCCAGAGGCAAGGGCTTTGCCCAGCTGAGTGCTGTGCATTCAGAGTTGCTTCTTCACCGAGCGTTGGGAGGAAGTTATTCTTTGGTGCAGTAACTTTGTAAGCTAATAATTAAAAAGAAAAGTCCCTAAAACACTTGTTTTCTTAAGCTTCAGCTGCAATTTCTAAACATTTGAAACATAACCAATACATGCACTTTAAATTTCAGTAGAGCTTTACTTTGTAACTGCATAGCTCTTCGAAATCTCTTCAGGTTTGTATGGAGGAGCATAATCCAAACCAGGGGGAGAGAGACCACCTGCAAGTCAATCATTCCCTCTTGAAGAGCCTGTTTGCCTCCTCTCTTCCCATCTATGTTGTTTCTTGGAGCTGTCCTACAGCACCATGCCCTGGGTCTCTGTTTTGTGGTGGGTGGGTTTGGTTGGGCTTTGGCAGAAAGTCTTCAGAACCTGGGTTTTGTTGTTGCCTTTTTAACCTTTTTCTGGAGGCGTCTGTGGGTTTTTTATTTTATTTTCTTCCAAAACTCCCATAAAACCCCTGCTGTTTGCTTAAGAAAGAGAGATTGCTGAGCAGGGCAAGGGCATATTGGTGAAAGCAGCCTCTGGGGGAGCAGCCGGGCGATTCTCCATCGGCAGCGCAGACACAAGCTGAAGTTACCTGGCAGAACTCTGCTCTGGGGACAGGCAGCCCCAAAGGGAGAGGCAGGAGGTGCTGCTGGCCTGGCAGCCCCGCTCAGGCCGTGCACAGAGCCTCGGGTCCCACAGTGTCCCCCTGCACTGGGCACGGGCAGCTGGCAGCGGCCGGGCTCTCGGCCAAGGGCTGCCCAACCAAGGCTTGCCCAGCCAAGGCTTGCCCAGCCCAGGATTGCCCAGCCAAGGCTTTCCCAGCCAAAGGTTGCCCAGCCAAGGGTTGTCCGGCCAAGGGTTCTCCAGCCAAGAGTTCTCTAGCCCAGGGTTGCCCAACCAAGGCTTGCCCAGCCAAGGGTTCTCCAGCCAAGAGTTCTCTAGCCCAGGGTTGCCCAACCAAGGCTTGCCCAGCCAAGGGTTCCCCAGCCAAGGGCTTCCCAACCAAGTCTTTCCCAGCCAAGGCTTGCCCGGCCAAGGCTTGCCCAGCCCAGGATTGCACAGCCAAAGGTTGCCCAACCAAGGCTTGCCCAGCCAAGGGCTTCCCAACCAAGTCTTGCCCAACCAAGTCTTGCCCAGCCAAGGCTTCCCCAGCCAAGGGTTGCCCAGCCCAGGGTTGCCCAGCCCAGGATTGTGCAGCCAAGGCAGTCCCTGCAGGGCCACCCTCGCCCTGTGCCTGCTGCAGGGCACGGCAGGGCCTGGGCAGGGCCTGGGCGGAACTCGCGGTGGATTTGTTGCATCTCAGAAGCGCCACAAAGCACCTGTAAAACTGGCAGCGAAGAGAACAGCAAGTTAGCAGGAAATTAATTCATCTCAGGTTTTATCAGACAGGCTTCATCTTATGGCTTTCGTATTAATTTAAGTTCCTGGGATGGCTCTGAAACAATATGGATGCAATAGTATTTTGTATTAGAGGTTGAAATGTTTTGTAGAAAAAAATACGTCACTGTGCCAAGCAACCTTGACCTCAGCAGAAGTAATCCAGCGGGGAGAGAGCCATAAACAAAATTCTTGGACAGGTTACAGGCTTGTAACAGTTGTCCTGTGTTATTATTGATTACAAACATTACTGACTTCGTGGCAATGCAGAGAACAGAAGGGACTAAATGCCCCCAGCCTGCTTTCAGGTCTGCAGGATCCCATCACCTGACTGAGCTGATGCAAACACTGCCATGTTTTTGGGAGATTTTGGGGAGCTGGCGATCACTTGTGCTGGCCTGCAGTCAGGTTAATATATCCCATTGCTAAAAGTCTGCTATGGATTCAGCTAATTGAGTTATCAATGAAATTGATGCTGGCTGGTTTGGTTTGTGTTTGACCAGGGAAAAGATGAAAACTTGGTTTAAGCCCGCAGAAGGGGTTGGTTCAATATCCATAATTGGAGGGATTTTTTCAGTTGTATGGCAAAACATTCTGTGTGTGTGAGAGCAGAGAGAATGAGCTGAGGATGAAGGGAGGGAACAGCCTGGAGCTGAACAAAGAGGTATTTTAGGTGATATGGATTGTGTGCACAGCCTCCCTACAGCTGCAGGGTCAAACTCTGATCTCTCTACACTCAAGAGTCCAAACCAACATTACTCATAAGTCTTTGTACAACACAGCTTCTAGCAACAAGCTCTGACAACTCTTGTTATCAACAGCCAAGTGAAAAATCCTGCAGCTTTTTCATCAGCAGCCTAAGTTGCTGGGGAAAATGGCTTTTAAAAAGTTTTACGCAATTTTTGCGTCAGCTGAAGTTCCTTTTTTTTAACGAGAAGCTGCATTATCTCAAGATTAAAAACTTACTTTGCAATAAAAATAATCATAACACCTCCTGCTCCCACCTGCCTGGCTCTTCTGGGTGGCTGCAGCCACAGATGCAGCAACTTCTGGTCCGAAGTGTTTCCACTGCCTTCTCTCCTGAGAGCAGAGAATCCCCGAGTTCTGACTTCCAATTCTGTGCTGAGCATGGAACTCTGAGCACTGATTGCTGCTAAAATACTAACTGAGCAATGGAAAGCAAGTGGAATTTAAAAAAAAAACCCAAACCAAAACCACCATGAAAACTCCTCCACAAACAAAATGGATTGTGTATGCAGCACCAGTACTAAAAGTTTATGGTGAACTTAAGGAGCTTGACATGGATAAACCCAGTTTAATTTGTGTCTGGCTGCTGCCTCTCAGCAAGCCATTTGGTAAAAAGATTAATTAAGAATTGTCTGTAGAAAACTCCTCTGCACAGTCTGTGCTGTTTTGGAGTGCTCTTTCCAGCCCATGCAGACGTTAAGATTTTTAAACTGCCTCTCTGGATTTCACCAGGGCTGCACTTGTTTGGAGTGTCGGAGTTACCGTTCGTGTGTTGGTGTGCTTGGGGCTCTTCCCTGAGAAGGGATGGCAACAACTCCCCAGTGCTCCAGGCAGCTTCATGAGAGAATTTATTTAAAAGCTAAATAATCAAGGAGAAGGGAAAGAAGTGCTCCTGTCCCAGGGAAGATGTGAGGCAATTCTGCAGGCTGGGCATGAGCAGAGAAGGCCCTGCACCCGCGGAGCTGTTTGTGACAGTGAGAGGAGCTGATGGATGGCGTGGAGATGACGGATGGTGTCATGGAAACTTTCACTCCCTGGGAATTTCTCATGTCCCAGTAAAAACACCCACAGCTAATTTAAACCAGACAAATCAATCTTTTACCATCATCATTTGTTTTCAAGAGAGAGCAAGCAATTTGCTATCTGTGTTTCCTAACAGTTTCCAAAAATAATTTCAAGTGGAAGATTTGCTGGACTCAGAGAAACAAATGAGCCACCTGCTGTAATCCCAGCAATGAAATGTGCCTGAGTGAGTGAGTGAGCTGATGGAGCTGCACCTGGCTGAGGGACTGGAAGAGCTCTGATGCACTCTGTTTTTCTCTGTAATCTCTGTTCATCTTCACTTTTATTCTCCAGCCCTGTGCAAGGGGCTACCCCAGCTCCTGCCTGTTGTGTGCTGTCCCCTGCTCCAGGGTCAGCTCCTCTGGCAGTGCTTTCAGACAGATCCTCGCTGGCCACGGCTCCCACCAGCTCTTGGGAGGGGAGAGCAGGACCGAAGAGAGACTGAAGGATTTGAGGGGGGTTAAAAGAGTAAATTGGGGAGGGGAGAGCTGGTGTTGTGAAGGAGAGGAGCTCCTGTGGGCAACGGGCTGTGCTGGGCTCGGCTGGGGCAGCCAGGGCCCACGTCCTTACGAGGCTTCACGTATCTGAATCACCTCAGACAGCTTCTGGTGCTTTCACTCTTGCCAGAACACAGATTTCTTCTCTTTTTGTCAAATTGGGCAATGGAAAGGAAGCACCTATCATTTGCTATATGCACATGTGGGGAGTTGGTCATCCGACTTCCAAAAGCACAGATTTGTCAAATTAATTTGCTCCTTGGAGCCCTTTGTCAGAGCTTCCATCTCATGGACAGGGGAGATGTCACTGACACTCTCGTTATCTCCCTGGCTGTTTCTGTACTCCTCGCATACATTGAAGCCGGGTGAAGGAAGGGGGGCATTTCACTGACCTGTTTGTTCAGAAACACGTAGATGATGGGGTTGTAGACGGTGCTGCTCTTGGCCAGGATGGCTGGGATGATGCTGGCTGCAGGGGTGATGAGCCCAGGCTCCCCAAAGGTGGCTATGAGTGCCACAGCTGCGTAGGGCAGCCAGCAGAGCAGGAAGCAGAGCACCATCACCACCACCATGAGCAGGACGCGCTGCTCCCGGCTCCGGCCCGGCCCTTTGTTGATGCTGCTCACCTGGGCAGGACAGAGGCACAGTAAGGCATTGGCAGGGCTTGTGCAAGGGGCAGGGGACGGTGCACAGGAGCTCATGGAGCGGCTGCACTAAGGGCAGGGCTGGCAGTGTCACCTGAGCCCTTCTGGCCAGACAGGAGCTGCCTGGTGTGGGCAGGGTTGCTGTGGTGTGTGCTCAGTGTGTCCCTCACACCTGGAACAGGACCTGCAAAAGTGCTCTTCATCCACAACAGCCTTCTCCAGCTCACTCCAAATCCCAGCTTCTAACGGGAGTCTCCTGGGCAGGAGGCAAGGGGAGGGAATGTGCCCTGTCTGACCAGGGGGCAGCTGCTCCCAGAGCCACTGCTTGCCCCAGTCCTGCCAGGAATGATCCCCCAGCAAGCATGAAAGGCCCTGGACCCACAGGGCACTGGGGCAGGTGAGAACATGAAGAACACGGGTTTGAGAGAACTTCCTTCCCTGAATCCATGGGAAAAGTCAGTGCTTGAATTAAAGTGATTTACAACAGGCTCCTCCTCTGGACCTGGGGCTCACATGTGCTTGTCAGTAAATCACACTGTCTATAAACACTGCTGGCCTGTGCCTCACCCTTGTTTCCTGGTTTTTCAGTGAGTTTTGAAAATCAGACCTTTCAGTGACTGCTGCGTAGTGCCTGCCCTGAGAAGTGCTGCAGTGAGCACGAGGAACTAATTATTACAAGCAGTTTCATGGGGGATCCGTTGGGATGTATCTGAGTGCTGGAAGTCACCTTGAGACTAATTAAAAAGCCTAACCAAAACTGTTCAAAAGATAGAACATCTCTGTAATTGCCTGCTGAGGGAACTCAAATACCAAGTACTTTATAAATATCTTGTTAATGTGCAAATGAAATCTTCTGTGACACTTGTCTGTGATTTGAAAAGAAAAGAAGTGGTATTTGCCACTAGGCAAATAAAGTTGTTAATCAAAATATTTCCATTAGTGAGAAGTGAATATTTCACTCGGAGCCACCCACAGGCATCAGTAGCTCAGATTTATTCACAGATATTTCAGACAGAAAGCTCACATTTATCTTAGTAAATTGTATCTCATAGAGTTGATAAGAATTTTGAATGGCACATTTCCTGTGTGTGGATTTTGAGAGTCTGCCACACCGTGGTATAAAACTTCACCAGATGCTCAGGCTGTGTGATGCAGTCCAAACAGCTGGACTGGGGTGGAGATAAGGATGGAGACAAGGGAGGGGTTGCATTTTGCATCATGTGCGCTTGGTTTTTAAGGCTCCTGACAAGAGGCACTGAAAGGCATTGGCACCAGCTGCCATGGTTCTGCATCCCACACAAAGCCCAATTTCTTTGGGCCTTCCTGGGATCCTCCTCTCCACCTCCCATGCCAGGAGGCACCTGGGGTGGGTGCCTGTGGAGCACTTCAAGGAAAACCAAAAGCTCCTCTTTGTTCTATTGATTCCTATCAATTTTAGAAAAGGAAACCCAACAACCTCTTCCTTCAGATAAGGGCAGAGAGGATGAATGTTTTCCGGGTATTTCCTGGATCAAAATCAGGCAGGTCTGAGGCTGGGCATGGGAGGAGGACTCTGCAGGGATTTCCCAGTTAATGCCTTGAGCAGGGCTCAGGTCACAGGGAGCTGTTCAATGCCTGCTCTCCACAGCTCCTTCTGCAAGTCCTGCTGCAGCGGGGCAGTGCAGGGAGGAGCAGCTGCTCCTGGCCACTGGCTGGAATGCAAAGCCAGTGGGAAACTTCTGCTGCTGTGTGTTCCACCTGTGCAGTGCTCTCTTCGCAGGCAAACCCTACCAGACATCGCTCCCTTGACTTTTGAAGTATTTTATCCTTTCCTTTAAAAAAAGAGAAAAGCTTGCAGTTTTCAGTCTGCTGAAGCCAGGGAATGGCCTCACAGGTAGGCAAGGAAAGGTTTCAATTTCCTTGCCAGCAGCAGAAAATTATTATTTTCATCCTACGAGGCCAGAAAGTTTGAATATCCTCCCACTTCTGTAACTCTCCTTGAAGCAATTTTGCTTTCAATTACAAAGCTCTGCTGATCAGTCAAGGAAACCTGAGATATTCATATTTGGCACACATGCAGAAAACTTTTGCAAAACTAAACAAACCCAGCAACCTTAAAATGTTGCTGCACATAGTCAGCAGATGGTGACTTGGCTATACCATGTAACTGTGGGCTGTGCCCAGGCTTGGCACCAGATCACCCGCTGGAGGTGGGCAAAGCACAGGGCTGTGTAAAAATGATGCTGATGAGTGGTGCTGTGGGATTTTCATTTAATTTTGTCTTGATAACTTCCAGGAAAGGTAGGAGCACAAGTCTGGCCCATGTTTGTCTGTATTTGTTGGCCCGTGGAGATTGAAGAGTCAGCCCAGGCTGTTCCTGGCTTAGGGCTCACAGCAGCAATCCCACTGCAGGAGCTCAGCACAGGATGCCCTGGCAGTGCTCTGATCTGCTGCACAGTGTCCTTTGCTTCTGGTTTGGTCAAAAATCTACATTTCAATCTGCTGTGCAAGAAATTTCTTTTAGAATCTCACTATTTCTGTAAGTTTTGGTATAGAGAACGGCCATGAAAAATGTGCTTTTATAGACTTCATGTTTTCTTTACTTTATGGAAATTGAGTCTGTGTTTCACTCTCTCAGTGCACCCCATGCCTTTGGGGCTCGCTGGATGCAGCAGGAGGTTGTTGTGCTGCCTGTTGGCCTCTGCCAGGGCCAGGCTGAACCGTGATGTGCCTGTGCTGTGCATTGTCCTCTGCTGTCAGACAGGCCCCGTGGTGGAGGTGACTGTGAACACAGGACAAGGACAGTCCCTGTGCTGAGATCTGTCACTTACTCGCCAAGTTACTTCGTGTTTTCTACTGCAGAGAAGCACCTCAAGGTGGTGATTCAGCCTGCAGAAGTGATTAATTTGCCTTTTTTAAAAATTTCACTGACCATAACTGGGAGCTTACACAACCACCCACCCAGTGTAGGAGCAGAAATGCTCACCAATAGTGTTTGTGTGGTGTGGCATTGGATGTCACAGACAGAAGGACATGGATGAGTGACTAATGCAACAAACAATAAGGACAGGTTTAAACAGAGGTCACTGTGGACACAGCAAATTCCTGGTTGATATTGCTGACACTGTGCAGAAATAACAGAGTCATCAGTTTAGTAGGAAAGTAAAAGACGTGTTTTCAGCACTGGATAGGGAAATTGCTTGGTGACATCCAGGCCTGGAGAGCAGAGCTGAGAGTGCCCGTGGCCACCTGGGAGGTTCAGCCATGAAGCTCCCACTGTGAAGAACTCCTGAATCTTCAGGGTAATCTCAGAATCTCAGCTGAGTGCCTGACTATGCTTTCTCTTGTCTTTTTGTGAAACCACCATACTATTTAGAGCTTAGCGAATTGACAACAAGGGACATTAAGGGAAAAAACCTCAACCCAACTGTGTATGTGCTGGCATGAGCACACCAGCTGAGCCCCTGGCTTATGTGAGCAAAGCAGAGACAAAAGGGGCAGCACAGGCACTCCTGGGCTGTGGCAGCAGCTGAACACCTTCAGGCAGCCCTGCCTGTTCATCAGAAAGAGCCCGAGAGCTGGAAAATCAGAAATTCTCAGTTATGCCTTGCCCCAGAGAATTCATGGCTGTGGTTGTTTGAATGTGCACTGAGGAACCAGACTAGAACCTATGGAGATGCAATTAAATTGCACAGCCTGTGCATTGAAGGTCAATCCAATTTCTTCTGAAGAGGATGTGAGGATTCCTGGTGGTCCCTGCACATCAGCACATGCACTGCTTCTAAGAACTGATAAACACAGGTAGCTGAGCTGGTTGCTTCAGGGGAAACCCTCGACTCTTTGGGGTTGGGATTAGATGGTCTTTAAGGTCCCTTCAAACCCAACACAACCCATTCCATGATTCTATGATTTTTGGGAATTTCCTTGAAGTTCTGAAACAGTCGTTCAGTGCTGGTTTAACAGTATTTCCTGATCTGTCCTAATAATAATAATAATAATAATAGTAATAATAAAAGCTTTGCTTGGAGATGAAATAAATGGCTGATGCTCCCATACAGAAATGTTGCAAGAGGAAGTTAGATTTTATTTTTAAGCAATTTTGTTCTGTCTCTCCTAACATTCAAACCTTTGAATTATGCTTAAAAGCCTCTCAGTACAATCATAAAAGCTAGAAACATGTCACCTGCATCCACAGTGAAGCACTGGCCTTCTGAGCAGTCCCATCCATTCAGTGCCTTGCCATGCAAATGAGAATGGGGAGAGCAAGTTGCAGCTCTGCTCCATGTCTGGTTTAACGCTCATGTGTGAGAGGAGAGCTCTGCTCCTGACAGACCTGGGGCTTTTACCCCACAAAACAGATTTCACGCTGATGAAACAGCCCTGAGCCCAGCAGCTCAGTCTGCAGGGCAGCACAGGGAGATATGGGGAGGTGCAAAGCTGGAGACTCAAAATGACACGAGGCAAAAAGCAGCTTCACTGCTGGTTTGTCACTTGGAAACTTTGGCCCCCAGATTCCCAGTGTGCTGACTGCCTGCACTAGATCTCGTAAACTAACCAATATATCATGAGGCTTAGCTTCATCATTGATGACAAAAACCTGAATTCCTTGGTCTGAGTGAAAGACAAACCTTTGTAGTGCCCTTTGTGCAACACCAACTAAACCCTGTCCCGACTGGCTGAGGCCCAGGTCTTTCCTGTAGGACAGAAGATGATTATGAAGCCTCTCTGATTTTTATATATATATATATA